>DWPA01006296.1:0-11108 GCA_018251375.1 Calpodes ethlius
TTTTGTGAGCTGTGAGGAATTCCTCTTTCTAGAAATATTATTATCTTACATTAGTTTGTTGTCCATAAATATTGGCAGACTTCTAAAATACATTAAAATTGTAAATATTACTGTTGATGAAAATACAGGTACATAGTTTGTTGACAAATTGTTATTAATGTAACGCTTCCGACAGGATATACTTTTTATTCTTCCTATTCTGGCCAATAGGAGTACAAAAGTAACAAAACAGTTTCATTAATGTATGTATATATACCAATACTGTTATATTTTATATGCTTTAATAGTATTAGTAAAGTTTAAATACAATGGAAACCCATTATAGTATCTCATTGGATATAAATGATCATTTCGAGTGGGACTGATAATAAAATGTAAATGAGTTTACAGTGGGCTATTGCCTGGGCGTTAACCTGTCTACACTCGGGTACGTCGTGATTTCGTGGTCAATAAAAATCCCACAAATAGGAAACGTCACTTTAGTCTACCAAATTTAATAGTTGTGAAGATCAAATTGTTTTTTGTTGGTTATACAAATTCATAGAATAAAATCTAAACACTTTCTACTTTTTACAGTCGGCATGGGTACCTTACTTTGAATGACATTTTCTTTGATTTCTATTAGTGTTTTAGTTGAATTTAATGAAACTTAACCCACCTTATATTATTTAAGTAATTATACACACAATGATTTTTTGAGCCTTCAAAGTTGCATTCTAAAATTACCCGCGTTAATAAATTTTACTGGCTTGACTGTAATTTATATTTGGAATAGCTCAATAAATACTTGCCAATTCGCTGTTTCGTAGCTATGTTATGATACACTATGTCACATACTATACCAGGAAAAACGCCACTTATATATTATATTATATTATACTACCATATTAAAATAGATTGCGTATAATAAAAACCGGTTGAAATATTCATAGGAAATTTTCTTTACTACATTCTTAATTATTGAGAACAGGAATTTTATTTTACAATATAAGTGATACTCGGCACGTATATATATCCATCCTTAAGTCCAAGTTTTTTATGTTGACGGTGGTGCACCCTGCTGGACTATGGATGAGGATTTGACGTCAGGGAGGTAAGACGAGAGCCTTTTGGAGACAGAAAAACTCTATAATAGCCATTTTTTCCCTACGGGACATATCATTGTTGGTAATAATGTTAATAATAAGAATCTAAATAATTATGTCAATAAAGAATAAAATTGTATATCGACAGCGTTAAAATTTTACACTCTTAAATAACATATTTATCTCTGTAGAATCTTTATATGTATAAGATGGAATCTGATACGGGCATCAGAAGAGTTAGTTCAGGAACTAGGTTCAAAGCCACTATCTCTTTAACTAGCTTGATATCAGTGTTTACCTTACTTTGAAACATATAATTATATGTATAAAAATACTTTTAGCTAATATTATACGCACATGTATGTATACATACTTTCTGAATATAATTTGATCTTCAAATACCAGAACTTATACATATATCTCAACGAAAGAACGCTAAACTATCTGGCAAACTCCGGCTAATGCATCAACCACATCTGGATTAATATAAGTGTCTACAGTAATACCTGAATGCACCTTAATTAACGCGATAAAATTAACGAGTTAAAAGTTTGCCTACATTAATGAAGTTGTATCGAAATTGTACTTGCTGTGTATCTGTGTGTCGATTACACGTTAATTACGGCACTTAACCGTTGGCCACATACGCATAGTGTCATTTTTAGTGCGTTAATTAATGTGTTAGGACATAATTATAGCAGTGATTTGAGGATGTGAATACATTCCCGCGACCATAGTGCTATATATCCAGCAATCTAGTTTTCCGTCTTTCAATACGGATGTTTCCGCCTAATAACCTGAACTTTTAAAACCGTGAAATCTATTTTTCGTGTTTTAATCGTCGTATTAAAAAGCCAGTTAAAATAATACTACTAGTGTGATGTTGGAGAATCGTGACCGGGAGGGTTGACGGCAAAAGACCCAGAGGCAGGAGTCCGATACGCGGGTCAGACCAAATCCGCACCACACATGAAACTAAAGTTGCCGATGCCCTACATATTTTGTGAATTGGACTTGGGACATAAATCCTAAATCGCCACCGTATGTTGCACAAGATCGCAGAAGATGGAGGTATATTATAAAGGAGAAGATCCTCTCTCCCACCCAGTGATGATGTCACGAGCCCCAGCACTGAGGAATCGATTCAAGGAGATGTGACGTCATCTTCAATTAATCGACCTATACCTACATTAGCAATGTCTAAATGTCATATTACCATAATATTATGCATTGCTGAAGAAGCTCCGTAGAACTGTTGCAAAATATTGAACAATGGGTGATACGATACCGTGAGAAATGAATGATGTTTACGCATCGCGGTTCGTTTAGAATGAAACCGACTTATGAGTGCCATTGCTTATACTTGTGATAGTGGCTACAACTGTATAGGGTCAAAGCACTGGTGTTTTCTATTACTTCATCTAAGATGATAGGGGGTACATGTCGTAGGTGACAGCATATTTACATTACTTACTCGTCTTGCAACGTTTAACAGTCGAACTTATAATTTCAGTTGCTTTATTAGAAGTCTAGCTATCTGAAGTCGTCAAACATTTTTGTGTTTAACATGATATGTGTTTATACGTAATAATATTTACGATTTCATTGTCTCCACATTCAAAAATGCTCATAGACTATGTTTTATAAATCTATATTGATTTCGTTGATAATATCGTTAATAGTAAAAAATAGACCAAAAATGTATGCTGATTCTGTAGCACATTATAAATTCAGACGTCGAACATTAGTATTAAGCTTTACGTATCATTTCATTCTATCATTATTGTCTATTCACAAATGGAGGTCCAATAAAATGACTAGGTAATTAAAACGATATATCAGATCACTGATACATATCAATCTTATCAGACTTAGATAAGTTCGATCGTAAATGCACCCATTTGTAAGGTGTCAATTTGTGAAAGTTGACAGCTTAACGTTAACGCCAATATGAGAAATCATTGCTGTAGGAACAATAGACGGTGCAGGTCACGACATTTGATTGTAATATCTTTGGTTTGTCGGGTTTCTTCAAATTTACAACAATGGATTAGGTGTGTGTAACAGGTAAACAATAACTTCCGTTGTTCACGCGTTTGCGTGACAACAGAAAGTAACGATCATTCACAGACATATTAATAGCAGAGTCTGCACCTCTATGCCTGCGCGGTCGTTATGTAATCTGATGCGTGTTAACGTATAATCTTTTAATGACATTTTTAACGAAGAAGGAAAGAAACCAAAGCTAAAAGAGTAGGTATTTTTGACTTGTCTAATTGATATATTAATTTTGTATGTGTTACTTTACTTGTATAAATATTAGTTTAAACACTAACTTGAAATATTATAATATAGGTAATATAACTATCAAATTGATCGGTAAATTATCGTGGTTATTAGAAACATAACCATGTTTTTTAACTTACCTGTATTTTTAATTAATTTAATATAGGTATACTATTTTTTATATTAGGTTAAGTTAAATTACAGCATAAAGGTATTTGCGAGGCTCCTTACGGTAGATTTTTCATGCAAGAGTTAGGTTAGGTTAGGTTATATAAGTTTAGGTACATTATGAGTCATATAGTGTGTGAGCTTCAAAAACATTTACAAACTTAGGTAATTGTTACCTAACCTAATCGTACCTAATTACTTATTCTACCTGAGTAGTTGCACGAGGACACGAGTCCCCCTGCAAACCAAGGCCCTAGGCGGTCGCCCTACTTTCCACCCCATAAGGACATTACTGAATTTACATAACTCTATATACGAGATCTTAGAGATCTGTAAGAGAGATAAGTCGTGCTGTATTTATTATCATCGATTGATTTTTTTTTTAAATATACTCGACTTTTAATGTAGTATCAGCAATTCACAGATAAATGTGAGAAATTGTACAGTACAGTACTGAAATTAAAGATTAACAAATATTTCTAATACTTCAATATTGATTTGAACCAAAACAAGATGGCGATCATCGAACATTTACCAATCATAAAATATACCCAATTGATTTTAATTATCAATTAATATGAGATCGATGTATTCACTTAGAATCTAACTTAAACATAATTATCATATTATAATTATAAAACATCGTCGTAGATTCATCATATTACCTGACTCAAATCGATAATACAGTGAGTTGTTAAATTAAATCGAACACAGTAATAATAAATGTATGTTGGCGCCAAAAGTACAAGCAAACCTGATAGCAATCGACGCGGCGCGCGAGCTGTCAGTGTGTATTGCTTGATACTAACTTGCAGGCGTATTTATAGTTCGTAATAAAGTTATGGTGCTCTGTAATTCTTTATGTCCCTGCCATACTTACGTCATTATAATTGTTAATGACAACGACTGAATATGCCAAAATTAACGCCTAAAAAAAATTGTTTTTATAGTTTTTTTTTTATAAATTTGTCTTTGGTCTTTATTCTTGTTTGACCACATTCGTCTGGTGCAATTCATAACGCGCTAATTAACGCATTAGGACGCAGTTATAGCAGTTGCATTAGTGTTGATACTGAAGGACCTGTGTTTTTCGGCACGGACCTATATATATAACAAATGCTTTGTCATTAATTCATGGTCGTTTTTAAGGTTTCATTTCAAAGTTCCATGATGTTAATAAATTACTATAAATAGTTAAGTACTATGTAGTTTATAACCGATCCGCAGCTTAACTTGTTTTATACAAAATAAAAGTATTTTATTGGTATATTTTCCCAAAACAGTATTTGATCACATTCCTTATAAATCTATTGTAATGTCACATATGGACCGGGTCTTTATTAGGAAAGCAAATTGATTGTTTCAATTTGTATGTAGCTTTATATATGTATCGAAGTCATATAAATTTATTTTACAATGTACTCGGCTTGTTTTCTATATATGGACGATTCTTTAACGGTAAACGACTTTTTGAGAGTAGTTAGTACCTCTTAGCACGAAACTGGTTTGGTTTTACTACGAGTTACTACGAAGTCAAACAACATTGACGTTGCAGCGTTGAGGTCGGGTTAAAAATTCATCTTATCGCTAACGTTATACAGTTTAGTATTTTTTTTTACTTTAGAAAGGCTTCAACGCCACGAGTGAAAGAGATAGTATTATGTTTTGAAGAGTGGAGAGAAACCGGATTGGTACTATGGATTCTACGACGCACGATGTACCTATGTACGCATTGTAAGCGCTGTCCGACACACGCTGCCCTCGTAATCCTTTATGTTAGTGAGTTGGTGGTGGTTCAGGCTTTGAGCTTTTTGCGTGTCTGCATGTAATTTAACAGGAAGAGTAGGTACTTGATAATCCATTAAGACGTTGCAATATAAAAAATAAATCCGCACTTGGCCAGCATGGTGGACTATGGCCTATACCTCTCACCTCGTGAGAGGAGACCCGAGCCCAACAGTGGGACAAGATATACCCCTATTATATAGTATATTGCAGTATAAATGTTTATATGAGAAGCATAGTGTCGGCAATATTGGCAGTATGAGACATCCGACCCTATGGTTGTCATATCAAGATATATCCCCAATAAGTACACATAAGGTACACCTCGTATTTTTTTACGTGCGCAGTCGTCGATAATTGGCGTAATTATTATTATAAGTGATTTACCTATAATATTGTAGGGCATAGCAAACTAATCTTTTCATTATTTTCGAGGAATATTTTACCATAAACATTGTAACGTAATAGGATCTTAGCTGTTGCTTTATGATGAGTCGGCCAACCGGCTACTAATACTTTTCGAAATAAAAAGTCTCGTAATTGGTTTTTTGTTAGATCAGAGGGTTGAAAGGAAAAAAGTGTTTGAAGGATAATTTTGATCCCACAATTTTAATATACAGATACCTGTGTTTGTAGAAAGAATAAAATTTCATTTGTTTCTCAATCGATTTATTTATTAAAACATATTTATAGTAAGTACCACAGATTTTATTACAGTAATCAAAATGTGTATTAAAATTCTTAATCGAAATTTATAAAGTTGAAGTATTTTTTAACTGTGGTCAATTTCTATAAAAACGTCTATCTACTGAAAGAGTAAAGAAAGAAAAACATTTGGTTACGGCTTTCCTAGAATTAAAAACTATCTACAATACAGAAAATCGCCACTTGTACCGCGATTTTATTGCGATCATTAAGGACTAAATAAATAAATAAATAAAAAGAAAAAAACAAGCAAATAAAATCTAAATAGTTAGGTTAGGTTACCGATATGATTAATTGTCATAGACATTTTTGACGTACCATAGATCATAGATAACGAATTTGTAAATTATGCCACAAAAGTAATGTACCTACTTAGTATTATTCAATTTAATGTTTCGAGTACAAGAGTCGCGATTTGTAATGCGTTGTATCCTCATAGTCGTTTCGATGTCATTACGCCGGTCTGGCGCCAGGAGCATTAGCTGAGATTTATTTTATACTACGTTATTCTTATAAGAAACTGGCTAGCGTTACAATAAACTTAATTATGTATATTTTTTATTATATACTAAGAAGGATGGGTACAATAGATATGTTAGTAATTTATATGCAGTTCTTTACAAAGCAATTTTTTCCACCACTCAGGATGAGATGCAGTTACGATTTTAGGAATAAAACTTAGCTTTCGTTGGTTTGTAAGTTACCGTTTTAAACACTTTTATATTTTTTTCCTATAAACTAAGTTATATACCATACCGCTAGAAGTGTTCAACGTTAAATTCTTGGTTTTCGGCACGCACATTAATATTACTAGTTATTAAATAGGTGATTACTTAATTTGGGGCTTCGAATTAAATGTTACCACTAAACCAATTAATAATTATTCATTAAAATAATTACCTATGTCAGTACAATAAACCCAAACCCTGGATAGGATATGACCCAAATAATAACATTGTAGTTATATTTTCATATATAAGTGTAAGTCATAGATCACTCAAAGTAGGAGATGGCGAGTCGTTGATTGTACGTGGTTATTAACACATTCCCTTTAATTACCCGTCCGGCTAGTCGTAAGTACGTAACGATAATGACATGCCGTGGTCCACTCGCTCAGAAGGCCATTTTTTACTAGTACAATCCCTTCTGCGTTCTTTCGTGTAAGGAATGTCTGTTATTAACTGAGCGCTAATCAATGTAAGGCTTCTGTCGCTAATATTGTTTAAGGGATGCTTCAATTTCTTTATTTTTAATAGCACTCTCTGCATTCTCTCTCTACACTCGAATTTCGACCTTAATTCAATCGGTCAATGGATTACAATCTATTGACAGTATTTATTTCTTATTTTCGTAAATAAATGCATTTGTATGTTTATATATCATAGGGGCCACCCTTATTTAATTCATGAATCAATTTCATAAAATTTTTGAACGTCCATTCCCCTTGTCCCCTGTAACGTAACACGTTTTTTAAATAGATAAAAAAAAACGAATCGAAAAAAATATTTACTAATCCTCCCTTCCCTGCTTAACGTGTGACGTAACTTAAGAATGCCCCCTTAAGTATAAATGAATAGTTTTAAAACTAAAAATCACTTTTCTAGTGTTAGTGCAATTAAACAAAAAAAAATGAACACCTGATGTGTCACCGTTACGGACTTCTCTGATGAGGAACCAACCCTGAGAGTGACTTCAGGTAAAGCTTATCATAAAAACTATGATCTTAATATGACATAGTAAATCTTTTAATATTGTGTATTACCGTTTGCAGTGGGCACTTACGGGAAAGCTCCTTAACTTCTATGTATTTATTTTACAGATGCAAGTCCATAAATGCTACCTAACAGACAAGGAAAGTTTCATAAATATTTGCAAAGAATAGTAGATACATATTCATTTCCATGCGAAAACTAACACTTTTTTTAAAATCACTAACACCTTTCGTAAATAGTGACAATTTTTTTTCAGATACATTACAATTTAGCATGCTGCAGAGATAAAAATTACGATAAATAATCTACAGAAAAAATAAGTTGCTTAGAGAATTACTATGATTAAGCAAAAGTCTTTACTACTCTCGTACGTTCATACCAATTCTCTCCTCAACTAGACAAGAGTGTGTAATTGGAACATCGATTACTCAGGAATGAAAATAGACTCACACCGCTGAGATAAGTCTGTCAGTTGTTATCCAGTATATATGATCCACGTGAGACATTCCTAATGTGAGACTTCTTATTTCTAATTTGGGAAAACGCTTAATATAATGTTTTTAGTATTGTTTGCGTGTTGTAAACCAGACGAACCAGCTTACTGCTTCTTTCTGCATTCGCCATGGGTTGCTGGCTGTTGCCTATATTGTTTTGTATGATCATGGAGACCAAGAACCAATAGCAAATATTGTTGTAAATTCACAACCAACATCATGAGTTGGTGCGTTTACGTGATTGTCAGATATGTGTACAAAAACAATTTTACTCGTAAATCATTTCGATTGTAACTTGGTTCAGGTCTTTTCATTGTGGAAACTAGATTTATTAGACTTCAATATTTTCATGTACTGTACGGTCTCGCTGGAGTAAACATCTCTAACTTGGGCAGCAAAAATCTATAAAACACTTTGTTACGGATATATTTAATTGTTGGGTTGCAACAGTATTCATAATGCGGTGTTAGGTTTTTTTTATTAGTTTTAAAATGAGTCTTTTGTAGATTTAACATTATCGAAATGGATAAAAACATACATACATATGTAGCTTATAAACCAAATATCTTAAAATGAGATAAAGTGGCTTGTCATATTTTGTTTTTGTAATTAATGACTATATATGATTTTCGTGCCATGGACATAAGATGATAGCGACATAAAGTATCTTTATCACAAGTTTTTTTGCACTTCCTGACACTGTTATCCTGTTTTTTGTTCCCTACATGTGGCCACTACAGTCCAGCCTATTTTAAACCGCTGCCCATTTTCATCTCACCTGTGTTGTTTTTTATGATCGTTAAGGGATTGCGAGCGTGAAATTAAATTATGATTCAATACAGATTTTATTAAGCCTTAGCATGGAACCCTGTTCCGGTATTGTATCCAAATTGAATTTTGGTTTATAAACTATTAGAAACATTTATTTTTGTATAACACAAAAATATGAGTGTTAGGCTAAGATTTTTCGCATCACACTAGCGTGATCTGAAATTGTGTGATCTGCGATTTCAGACATTTAATCGCTACATAGGTATCAACTCCAATTTGGTTTCGTATCTGAAGGTTTTATCAACTCAGGTATATTTAATTGTTAAAATAATAATTAAAAATTTGAATGCAGTTTACTCCTAATTTTTTTTTTAAAACCTAAGTATCCATTTGAATCTCAATTGGCGTTCCACTAGCGTAAACAAAAACAACTACGAATAGCTTATTTGGGTGTTTTTTTTTAAATATAATTCGTTATTTTTTTAAATATTCCGAAAAATACCGTCGCGATCTCATGGTTAGTACGATTTTTACACGTAGAGTTGCGTAAAACATGACTTAATATCCTGGAAGAGACTTTCTACAAAATAAAGTAAATTAAGTAAAGTTAATCACCCTAATGACGCAATACATGTAGATACATTGTTCGTAACTATGGGCGAACAGAACGAACATAGAGTTACACTTAGCAATTACTACAAGCCTATTAATTACGTAATCACAGTCTTAGTCAGTGTTGCGAAACCAGACTATTATTACTTGTACAACTATTAGAACTATAGCAGTGATTTGAATTAGTATAGTTCGAGTCCGCACGTGTGTGCTTAGACAAAGGAAGCTTAGTCCTTTGTTTGAGAAGTAAAATAATAAATAGTGTAAATCTACATAATATGCATTACTCTATAGTATTTACTTAATGCTCCAACAAACACCACTGATCCTAACTGATTACTAACATAAGTAACCTAACCTAACGTTATTTGTCCTATTACTAACGAATAATAACAAACTGATAGGTATTCTTATTAACACCGAATACTAATAGGACTTACTAACTACAGTCTCTCCTACAGTCCGATTCGAAGTGTGTTACAATTGTCCACGGATTGTAGAAGAATGGTGGCACTGCAAGCTCCTTTGCTATACTTATACCATAAAAATAGCTTATGCTAAGTGTCACTTCCCTCATAGAACATCAATGCATACTAAGGCAATATAACTTACAACGCTTCAGTCGTTTAATTTTGAAATATCACTTTGACCAAAAGTGAAGCATAAAAATTATGTACGTGTGTGAGTGTGTTATTAAAAGATCCTTGAAGATCCTCCAAGAAAGGAGAGTGAGTTGCGTATTTGAGTCCTTCCATAATAATATGACATATTTTTATTTACAAAATTATTAAATGTTTTATGTGATGTGGATTCCACGCAATTTATTTGTTATAAAATTAAATCTTGTATTAACAAAGGTATTCGATATGAATATTGCAACCACGTGATTTAGCGTATACCGAATAGACTACAGTTATATTTTTAGAGGTGGATCATTTAAATAGTGTAAACGAAATTGATTTCTTTTACGAATACGTAATAACTATTAACACATATTAGCAGCGGTACTGTGAGAGCTTTTGTACATTATTCTACGTTTTCATGGTCAATTACTGTTCGTAAATAGTCATCTATAGTTGTTTTATTTGCATGCATTCCGTTCTTAATGCCAATCGTTATAAGTTTGGCCTTGTTTAGATTTTTGTGGGATTTTTTCATACCATAACTTATCGTATTTTGTTTTCAATCTACATTTTTGACCATGTAATATGTACGTAAATCGCGTGAAATTATAAGTCATGTCAATATCTGTATAATGCCAACATATTCTTAACGCGCATTGAAGACCGTAGAACTTTATATAATAATATTCTCTAATATAATATTACTCGTAAGGGACGTAAAAAAACGGCTAGGTGCAGTCGAAATAAAAGATAAAACATCTCGATATCTCGAACTACACAATCACACGTCAATAGAACCTCCCCTCGCACATTTCGACGAAGTTTTTTTTGAACTCCACCTGCCCCGATCAACAATAAAATGCAGGA
>DWPA01006297.1:0-11108 GCA_018251375.1 Calpodes ethlius
ATCAAAGAAGAGAGAAAAGACTTTCAAGCCATAATGTAATGGACTTTATAGATATTACTTGGACAAGGCTTTGGGAATTTTAATGGCGATATTTGAAAAAAATTCGTAAATTGAACTGCTCATTTCCACAGAAGCCTGTCTAGCAAACAAGGGAATAGTGAGAAGAGCTACGTTCGTGCCGTATTGTTATTTATCGTAGCCATTTATTTGGCACACAAACGTTGCGAAGAGAATGAAACCTGAGGTCATTTATGCGGCAGGCGGTGTCAATATCGACTGGGCTGAGTTGTAAAGATATTCCGTATATTTCCATTAGGCGAGTCCTTTGATGTGTTGTTAATTGAGCTGTCCATCTCGGTGAGCTGTTAGCCAGTCGAGAGACCTCGTTCTTACCCTCCGGCTCTTTATTGTGTCCGTTTATTTTAATTAACATTTTCTGGGCCTTCGGATAAACATCTGAATAAATATGTATTAGAGAATTTCTTTATGTATTTCCTACTTCAAAGGGTTAGAGGACTACCTGTAACAATAACAAAGTTTATCCGTAGATTAGTTATAATCACGGTCCAGACTATAATTGGATTGAAATACCGGTCGGTGATAAAGAGATCACAAGCTTTTAATAAAACCACTACAAATAGATATATTAAAACAAAGCTGTATGTAGACTTTTTTAATCATTTCGTTTACACAATCAGCCAAGTAATAGCTAAAGATGTTTTAAGTAGCAGTTGTCCGTTCCTGGCTGGCCGTGTATCTACCTGGTAACTGTCGATAAAAGGCAAGCTTGTCCAGTTAACTTTATGATATTGTATATAATCTGTTTCTTATTCCATAAGCTGTTTGACGCCGGTGCCGCGCCGTGTTAATTGAACTGTCTATCGCCGGTATTGTGCAACCGACCATGTTATTTACTCGCTTATTCATTGTGATTGGGTTTGATTAAATATGTCAGCGGCGGCACTTGTATTAGTCTGTGCAAAAGGCTAATCTATGGTATCTGTAGTTATTTGGTTACGAAATGAGTGAACTGTCAAAGCTGTCATGTAGACGCGTTTGGCGCGCAATCGATTGACAACCCGGTAAACAAAGAATGAAAATGTCGTAACAGGACTAATAATAAATGATTATAATGTATAACACAGGACACCTGAAATAAAAAACAAACTTAGGCGCAGCTGAGCGGGGCCTTTACGTTCTTGCTAGATCTGTGTAACGGTGGTGTTGATGGCTGTGCTCAACAATTAACGCGTTAATTTAAAATTTGGCTACATTAATGGTGGTCTACACTTCAATTACATATCCGAAATATATACAGAATAAAATAAAATATACATACAGAAATTAGAATGTTAGCTAGCGTATACATTAGCGCGCTACACAGTTGGACACATTTATGTAGTGTTATTATTAGCGCACTAATTAATGCGTATATATGGTAGTGTCGTTAGACCTGCATATAATTTCTACTAAGTATATCCAAGTACAACAAAGTACCAAAGGAGATGACACCATAAAATATAGTTTATTTATAATTTCGCGTTCAATGCGCCAGAAGTGAAACCCGAGATTGCAGTGCCGTAGACTGCAGGGTAATATTTTGCGGTTAGCCCGCAAGATAATACCCAGTCGTAATGATAATATGAAATGAAAAATACCGTATCATTATTATTTTCATTTTGCGGGTAGAAGTTTAAGGACCGAATATACTTAGTCGTATTCTTAGTATACAATTTAATAATGTACGGAGGAAAATAGCGTCAAAGTAACGTACCTATTTGCGTACTTACGATTATATATAAGAAGCATAAGGTCGTTCGGTATTCTATACTGACACTATGGGGTTTACGACCTTATGGTTTTCATGTCGAGGTATATCTTTAAAGACTGTATATATATAGATGATGGAGATGATATTGAAGATACTAGGCTGCACATTTCAACATTGGAGAAATCACAATCTTTTATATCATGCAAACATCTATACAAAATCAATTATATATTTTGAATGATATAATATTCTGATTAATATAAAATATTCCTTACAATTTCCTAACAAATTCATCATTCAAGTAATTAGAGGTCTTTTAAAGTATTTAAATATAAAATAAACGAAAAGATAGGTCGAGGTCCATCGCGATTTCTCAAATTCTGGATAATATCTACGGCGGGCATTGACCCTCGGACACCTTGTTACCATTTATAGATTTTCTAAGTTTTATGAAGTAAGTAAGTAACTCATTTCTTTTCTTATAAGAAAGGGTGTAAAACTCATTTACGAACTTCTTGACAAGATTTCCATACAGACTTATCCGATCTCCGACCGCATCTGCCGCTGTAACTTACCAACTCATACTTACAACTTTGTTGATAAGTCGATAGCCCCCGGGACTCTGAGGTATTACAGATTAATTCCATTGTCTCATTAATTTTGAGCAATGTTTGACTGGAATTCAGAATTTAAAATTGTAGTACTTGTAAATATCCAGATAAAGCGCCGACCCAAAAAAATATTTATTACACGTTTATAAACTTTGTTCTAATCTAGTGTTTAATATTAGCTTTGTTGTGGAAATAATATAAAATTCATTTATTTTAATAGTTCTAAAACGATCAGTAAAATAACCCAAGACCACGGCGACTACGTGTATATCTATACATTTCTCATCGGGATGACTGATATTACTTATGTTCAGTAACGAAAATTTATATAAAGATTCAACCAAATTTGTTATGTACCTTTTGCGTAATACATAAACAGATAAACCGATGTTAATTACAGGATATCTTTTGGTATCCTGTCTATGTCGCTAACAGAGACTAAATAATTTAACGTTACTATTTATAACATTCCTTAATTAATCTGAACATCAAACATTTATATTCTGAGAACGTATATACAGCTCCGTCAAATGTTTATTTTTAGTATACACTGGTCCTAAATAGTACATTTGTTAAGAGATTTATTACGCAATGTTTTGAGATATTAATAATTAATTAATAATGACCTTAACGTTAATTATTAACGTTAAGGTTATTATTTATGCCTCCGTGTATACTTATATTTAGTGAATATCTTAACTACTACCTAGAGGCATGTCGATCGACATTAAGAGACAAAAGTAAAACGTAATAAGCTATGTTTTGCGTGTTCCCTGCGCCTTCTGTGCCCTTGGCGACCTCTTATCAAAGCTGCATTGCGTGCCAGATTTGTTTATACTCCGAGAACAAAACGAAACGTCGCGTTGATTATACCGGCGAATGTTTTAAGGGGTTAAGGGATTTTAATGAAGCGCTCCGAATCAAGGGCTGTGAGTGCGAAAAGGGAGCGGAGTAAGGGTGCTACGGATACTACATGTATGGGGGATGGAAAGGATTGGTTCTGAACCGTATACCGTATACCTGGCTGTTATACTAGGCAATGCAAAATATAAAAAATTAACATGCAGTGAATTGCATGTTGCCTTTTGACCAAGGTATTGATCCGGACCCGCGAAACAAACATTTATCTGTTACGTGACAGCTGGGAAAATACGTAACGTAACGGATGAGTAGTGAGTACGTTATGTACGTTTTTTTTGCAGTATACGTCTTAACGAATAAATAGTGGCATGTGCATAGATCATTGAAAAAGCGTATGAAAAGAAAGTGCAGGACGATCCCGTGTAAGCAGAGCCATAGTCATGCAGTTTTTGACGTTTTTATACTATTTTTAGTGAACAAGCAATATTATCTCTCAGTTAATATTATTCTCAGTATCTCAGTTAAATTTTTACAGAAATACGTAAAAATAACACGGCCAATATCGTATAGTTAGTTCGCAGCCCCTACCAATTTATGGTTATTTTATTGACTCATTGTCAAATGAGCAATACGGTCCTTTAATATACATTTTTGTTTACAAATATGACTGATAAAGAAGTAGATTAAAGTTTCCTTGATAAATATCTTCAAATTCGATTTCAAAGTATGCAAGGATTAGGAACTACATAAGTGAAAGCTCAAAATTTTATGCGACTTCTATACCACTCCAGTCCATAGTACACATAAATAAACTCGCCGAATTTTTGAAGTGAGATATGAGTGATGTATTGGGTTTACCGGAAAGTTCGTGCCGATATTTTAGGCCAATTAAAGTGCAGCTCATTTAAATATAGGCAAAATTAACCAATCACAATCTTTTTTTTGATAATATGGCTGAAGCTATTTCATTCGTAATATGTACAGTGTACACCTGGCATATGTTTTCAATGATTGTAATATATTTTGTCAGGTCTCACGCGCTACCTACCGAACATCGGCACGAACTTTCCGGGCAACCTATTACAACATAAAATTTCTTCAACATCGGATACAAAGTAAGACTTCAGAAGCTTATTCCAGATACGTCGGATGTAACATATTTAATCTCCATAATGTACGTTTCATTTAACTTCGTTACCGCTAAATACCTTATAGATATCCAGTATTTTATCTAGATTGCAGGACCTTGGGTGAGTGAAACAGAATTATATCTACTCCGCCATAATTCCCTTCAAATGCTCAATTGATATCAGTCTCACCTTGGATGTGTTAAAATATTGCGAGCTTCAATCATTTTCGGCCTCGAAAGTAACATCAGAGCCGTCAGCTTTATACTGGCAGGCATTTTAATTCTTGACCCCGGAACTGACTGTCAGATTTGTTTTCAGATTTTCCTGTACTTATTTTATGTAAGATACAACGCTTAATGAAATTGTGTTAGAATGAATTTAGTTTGAGATGAGACTTTGCAACTGTATGTGTGAATAAGTATTTAACAGAGAGGAATGTAACTACATTAAATATAAAAAACAGTTTGATACGGATATTCTAATTCGAATTGTTAACAAGGTCTGATAAGCGTTTTTTATATTTTTTAAATACTTGTTTTGTTTTACTGTAATTAATAATGTTCTTGAGTATATAAAGATCAATTAAATAATCTTTTATAATCATCACTAACGCGTTGTTAGCACAACGAATTTAACGGACGGTGGGCGATGAATACTGACGCGTGACCTGTTTTCCTTAGCATATTTAATGGATAAATAAATTTCCTTTCAGTTTTACCTTCACCTGTCATATGGAAAGCGGTGCCAATCTCCCGCCATCGCCAGTTTTGCAAGGGTTTTATTGGAGCTGTCATGAGTTCATGATCTGTGGATCAACTCAATTTGTGGCCGACGGTTCGTAGGCTCACTTTTGTTTTTATACCCTCATTCTGTTCGTGTTTGGGATTTATTTTATTTATCTTTTGGAACATTTTCTCGTATAACTTTGATACTCTTTTCACGTATTCACGGTAAACCTTTTGTTTGTTTGTCGAATGAAAGATTTTACGTTTTATGATGTTATTGTTTACAAACCAGCTGGTGGTCCCGATTTAGTCCAGATTGTACAATTACTCATATTTGGGTAGTATTGGTAGGAATTATTGTTTGAATACTTCATGATATACGTACTATAGTTCAGGTATGCGTCACTGTCGTGCAACTGCAACTATCACGTAGCGCACGTCGCTGAAGCTCTGGAGATGAACGACTTCTTCCGACTTACGCCGGATCTAATATTTCGGCCGATTTCTATCTTCTGTATTAATACGTAAAGGAAAAACTTCGTTTCCATTTTTAAGAACAATGTAGAAGTCTGAAATTTGTTATTAAAGAAGTGTACATACAGAAGAAATGCAGAGAGCTAAATTTTATACATAAATGTATTGCATAACATATTTTAGATTTCAAGAAACATAAATAATGTCAATAGGCACGTTTATGTTGCTGCTACACCTGTGCCACCGCTAATACCAACGGTAATATTATCGCGATAAAATAAACGAGTTCCAGATAAATTTTCTTCTAGATAATTTAAGTGTTGATTAATGCATTTATTAGCGCGCTAACTTGCTGGCTACATCTGCGTCGTGTTATTGTTGACGAGTTGATTAATGTGTTAGAACGCAGACGTGACGGAGACATTAGGACATAATAATGATGTAGCTTGTTACAGAGTTACCCGTGTGGGATAAAAGATAATTGGAATCACAAGAACAAATATAACATTGTTCTGTACTGAAATGTCTGGAGATTTTGTTTTCTGTGTGCCAATTATAGTATTAAATATGGCTGTAATTAAATAATTACATATCTCATGTTTTGTATGACAATGTCGATGTTTTTTACTTCCCGAAAGTTGAGTGACAGAGAATGCTTCTCGCATTAAGTTCGCTATGGATTCTGTCACTGTTTTATAAGGTTGAGAAGTTTCAATAAACAAAAAAAAATCCTTGAAAAAACAAAAAAATCATGCTTTCAGTTACAAATCACAAAAATGTTCAATATTGTTGACATAAAAATCTTTTGACTATAAGAGCGTTGAATTATCAGTTCATTTGATGGATTACATATCGAAACGAACCAGAAGACTGACACAATCATATGAAAGTATTTCTCGCGTCGTAAGATGCGACAGAATCCGAAGTTCCTGAGATAAGGTTTTGCGTAAGCGTAAGTAATTAGTACTATTACTGGTATTAAGCATTATTTTTTATAAATCCTTTCTGGCTAATTCCTCTTGCTTGAGCCAGCCGCCTAACAAACTTTTTCCACCTAGACACTTTTATCGAGAACTGCTGAGCTATCCAACATTGGAGCAAGCACACTCTTCATTAACGTTCATGCGTACCATTTTATTCCGCTGGATTCGCCGCGCGCTTGACGAAGCGCCACGCCGCGGCATCTGCTTAAAAGAGCAAATCAAACACAATTACAACAAAGACGAAGACGTTATACACGTAACGTTGACAAATATATAAACGTTCCGACTAACGAGCCAATACAACAAGTACATCGAGTGGGTAAGTGGATTCTACACATTAGCGTTCACGCTTCACGCATACCGGCTCTCGACAAAGGACGTGTGTACTAGACTGTGACTCTCAATAATATTTACATAAACCATGTTTGCCATTTGCGAAGTATTTACCATTCTATTGAGACGTCTATTCGACGTCCCTTTACGTAGATACCTTTTTATCCGAGCAGACGAGAACTCTTGAAGGATTTACTGTTCGTCTGGGGCCTGAAAATGTTGTCGTCGGTTGGATTTTTACAGTTTAGCGTTATATTTACTGTACGAATTTCATCACAGTTTAATTCATGATGTATACGTTATGCTATAGATGTGAATAGAAATCCCAAATTCATATCAGTTATCTGATATAGGTTTTAAAGTTTTCTTGATATATGGAAATTTACTGTAATGAAATCAATTTTTTACTTACTTTATTCTTGGCTAGCAAAGGTGATGTGTTTTGTGTTACTACTGTCCATGGGTGAATGTAACAACTTAACCCACGCTTTTATATTAAAAAAAAATACTTTACTGTTCATCGTTAAGGAGATCTCTCATCTGAAGCCAACTCATAGTGAAGTATCAACTCATAATCGAAAGCAAACCAAGTGATAAAATTTCAACTTCGTAGGATAAGTAAGCAGTTGTAATTCAGCTTTGAAGATTTGACCCAAACAAACATACTAAAAAACTAGCAAACATTGCAAGTTAAATAAAATAAAAGCTTTTAAACAGTCATTACTAAATGGAAAGAAAACTAAATGATGTGAGTTAGGTATAGTAGAAAGCAAATGTATATATGTATAAAGAGCATTAGGTATTTTCTATATGTAATGTGACCAAGGGTCCATTTATCCTTTTAAAATAGTTCTTATGGACAAATTATTTATAACATTGACGTCTTTGATTAATAGCTTACAATATACCACGCCATTAGTGCTATAATTTTATAGAACAACTGTAATATAACATCGGTCGTAATTTCGTGCGTTAAAATAATTTAGAAAGCTAATGGTATTAGTACTGATATTAGTCTTGTCAGTGTCTTAATAAAGAAAAATGAAAGACGTTATTTTAGGAGCGATAAATAAAAAAGTGCCGTGGTACGTATAAGTGAAACGCAAAATGGTGTTTAGCGCGCCTTCGCAGATTAAGCTGACAAAAAGTATGACGAAGATTGAATCCACTTGAAGCGTGCGGGGAAGATTTAAAAGTACACGCTTCGAAACGCGCAGGTGCTCTTTCATTAATCAAACAGGAAAATACTGACAAAGGAATGAAATTCCTTCGAGAATGTTCATTCCTTCCTTTCACTCTAATAGGTAAGAACTGGAGCCTTGTATTTGAAAAATGACGATAAGTCGACCGCGGTCGTGTCGAGTACGAGTGTACTATTTATGCGTCTTTTATGTTGAACTGAAATGAAAATGTTGGCATCGCTTGATGAAAAGCTGTTTCGTATACGTTTTACGGGCAGTCGTATCGTTCGTGCTTTTATAGCGAGAGTGTTTCATGTCTAGATGGCGTATTAAAGTTATTTTGTAACGTAACCTGTTTTTATTCTAAGCGACAGAGGTTTTTACTCCCGACACTTTCTCGCAACATATTTTCGTATAAATCATTTCGGCGATACTATAACTCAGGCGGTTGGGTATAGTAATATTTATTCTCGGGTTGATTATTATGAGGTGTGTATTAATGTTTGATGTGATGGTTGCGCAAAGGTTACGATACCGGACTGTCGTTCAAAGAGTCTAGGTTTGGTTACCAACGAGGTTAAAATTTTAATGATTTGTTTAAATATCGGTTTAGGTGTGTGTGATCTTGTATTTGTGTGTTGTACATAGCACACTCAACATGGGGTAGTGTGCAGCGTTATTTATTAATTTATTTTCTGACACTGGACACTTTATTGAAGTGTGCCTTGAGTATGTACAGTTGTACACATGATTAATATACGTGTAGAACATTGGTATTAAAATTAGAGATGGCCGTCTACGTAAATGGTGTAATTTATGACGGTATGTTCACGTTATGGCGACTTTGCGGTCAGTTTACTTGACGTATGCAGCTGACGTTCGGCCTACGATAAATATGCACGTGCGGACGCCGTGTACAAATTATGCGTTTTCATACACTTTCTGTTGTCACTGCGATCGTGTTTGACCGTGTACGTCAAAATAACGTATCGATTACTCGCCGTGTATACGTTGCCGGGCAATTTGTAGCTATCGTGTAGATGCACCATTACATTTTCAGGATATGGAATGGCTTTATCTAGTTTATTTATCTAGTAATATTACAATTAGGTAATGTTTGTGAGTTGTAAGACATAAACTTCGAAACTATTCATTTATTTTGAAAAATCTTAATGCGATAGGCTATATTTTTGTATCATAATTGCACCTGAGTAAAACAGGGTAAAGCAGCTAGTACTCACATTAAAGTAAAAAGATAGTGAGTATAATAAAATGCAATATATATATATCTTTATCATATACATAAAGTAAAACCATGAATAAAATTACATTTTTGAATATAAACGTACAACCGGCGACACTCGCTAAAACAGCTCTTCTCTCTATCTCTCTCGATCTCTTCTTGCTATCTTGACTGGTATAAATAAACTTATATTAAAGTGATATATTAGAGCGAGTTCAGCAAGTGCACCATACAAATACAACAGACAGTAATATAGTATAAACGCCACGGAGAAAGTAGCAAAAGAAGGAAAAGATTAAACAAAAGAAAAGGAGAAAGGAAAGATAACAATATGAATAAGTGAATGGTAAAAGGATATTCAGTAGTCCTTCACTTGTTTCTTAAACGATCCGAGAGTCGGCCAGTTTCATTGAAATATTATTTTACAAAAGATAAATAATTAACTATTTCGATGCCCCCGGCTACTACTGACTTTTCATGTTACGTACTATTACGTTACGTATTATTAAATGTCTATTTCTACAAAATTATTCATAAAAAATGACATCTATTTCTTTTTGCCTGAAAAGTTTTGATTTCACAATTACCGCTTTATTCGTCGTGGCATCGATTTATTTTATGTATGTCTAAGCAGATTTGACTATTTATGTCAGATTGTCGTTCATATCATTATTACAATCCCGTGGATGTAAAGTTGTGACTTGCTTCACTTGTATGGGTTTCTCGACAAACGTGATAATGCAATTAAATATCTACTTTACAACACTGAACGATTGAACATTGTACCAATATCTATTTTGATTTTAATTCATTGTAATATACAGGAAAAATACGTGTTTGACGGCGATTGGCGACTAACTGGCATTCGTTATTCATTTTCGTGAAAATAACAGGCCGCGGCGCCAATCACAAAGTTGGAGTTCATTTTTTGTTTCATCTGTATTTGTTAAAAGTTAATTGAAGCGCACCCACGTTGACGAGGCGACAGCACCAGCTGATATAATTGGATTTTAGGAAATACTTTTTTAATATAAATAGATTATGTGAGTTACATCTTTTTCATCTTACATCTTTTTTTGTTCATTCTTTCGTTTATCTTTGTTTATATTTCCGGCTCTTCTATCGGCTCTTAGTTTGTGAACCTTTGAACACTTTTAGATGACTTTGCATATCTGTGACCTACATTATAGTAGTAATATACAGTACATTATTGTACAGTATTTGTTACGAAAATAGTTTAGTTCTCAGCGGTATTGCAAAAATATATATAATCTGTGTAAATTTCGCGCCTTCCTGTTTTCTTTCTTATCTGTGCTCTCTCTAATTTGTGAAATGTGTGATGCATAAATTTGTACACGTTCATTTAAAGTTATTCTATAAAAATAAAACCAAATGATTCTCCAAGTTTATATTATTTTTTATAACAATTACGATAAATAAGATGATAATATTTTTTTGTTGTCTAACAACGACATCGATATTGATAGAGCTGATGTAGGCAATTCCTAGCAAAAATAAAAACATTTAATACACATTTAAAACATATGTATTAAAAGACCTGAATATTGTGTCAAGGTAAGTTGATAGGGTGCAATCTTAGAATAATACCGCACCGCAATATCCGTATGTTATATCAAACTACATCAAGGAAGCCTTTACATGATATAGTTGTCCAAAATGTTTACCAAATTTTGATTATATTTACTCATAAGACACCACTTTATCTATACTTCTATACTAATATTATAAAGAGGAAAGATTTGATTGTTTGTTTGTTTGCATCGAATAGGCTTCAA
>DWPA01006298.1:0-11107 GCA_018251375.1 Calpodes ethlius
CTACACGTATCTGTGTAATTAATGATCACGACCCATATTTACACAACGGCAAGTAAAATGTAGATGAAATGTATACACAAAGGTATAGTAAAGTAAAAGGTGAGATTTTGGGTTGAGATCGGTTAAAGTAAATTGTCGATATCCGACGCTGGGTGGCAGGTAGGCACCTTGTAGATATAAATTACGTGGTCGAACCTCTGTACGGCGCACCTGAGGCGTGCTCATCGCTATACCTGCGAACACAGCCTTCAAATAATTTTCCCTGCGACTTTGTGCTTCGGTGCGCAGTGTTTCATATTTAAGGCATCTTGTAGGTAATGTCGCGTCGGGGGCCAGTAGGTAGGCACGCACAGTTTCAAATGATGTACATTATTTTCTGGCCTGCAGTTCTGGCATATATATATGCAGGCATATATTTTATATTTATCACTATATCAGACAACCGCTCACAACCATTATGACCAAATACATGAAAAGAAAGCTTTTCTACCCACTTAAAGAAAGTTAAAGATTCTACAGAAGAAGCGCAGAGAGCGAGACTTAATGTATTATACATGTGTTATAAACAAGATTAGTAATGAAAATGAGATGTTAGGGGAGTGCCAATGTGAAGTAACTCCTTGACCATATGAATTACGGTCGAATCTCGAGCGCAGAGCGAGAGTCACTGGCTGTATATAATGAAGTTTACCTATAGTACATCGCCTATACCGTATATAAACCAAATCCCAGCGTCAAAACGTGAATTGCTTAAGCGTTACATGTACACGTAAGTATACATAACGTGTATACGTGTATATACAAGAGAGGTAAATTTATTACCTTCTTAATGTTGTTTTTCAGGACGATATTAAACAAATTCCGCCGCAATATTCTCAAGGCTAAGTGACACGATGAAAACGTCGCGTAAATTAAATTTTCCTGTACCCACTTCCTAATCCCGCTTATCTCCATCCCGAATGTAATAACCGCACACGCCATCCGTCAGGCTCACCTGTCGCATCGCTCACCGCCAGCGGCGATCGTGTTCATAATAAATACGAGAACTAACATCATTATTTCCATTATATTATTCGGCTTATGTTCTGTTTGTCGCGTGTAGTTCATTAAAATATCAATATTATTTTATTCTAGACATGATCATATCCACTTCTTAGTTACAACCGAAGTGTGGGTACTCTCTTTAGCGGACGGTTACTCTGTCTTACTTATAACTATTGGTCACTTACGCGCAACCAACAATCAAGTTTCCTTTCCTCACCTCAAAGGTGACGGCGACCCACAACAGGCCTACATAAACGACACATGACAAAACATCCAAGATGTTTACCACCTGATTTCACAGACAGGAGTATCAGCTCCAACGAATACTCGTCTCTAGTAATTGAAGATACCAGCGTTTATTAATGTGTTGGACATACAAATCACATCATTATCGGAGGGGCCATACAGTTGGGATACTTCAAGACGTGGTGCCGCCCGGCGTGAACACTGGCTCGTACACCTTATCTGTGCTCTGTGAGATTATCAAAATTTAACTAACTATAAAAACTAAACAAAAAATAAAAATGTAATTAACATTATTCCAGTGAACGAGGTTCTTATCGTTGGCAATATTTCCACAAGAAAAACTTATAATTATTTCGATATTCGTTGACGTCCACAGAACTTGCGAAACAAAACCTCTTCAGAAAAGTTGTCAAGAGCTCGCATACAGGGAATGAGTTGAAGTTTTACTGCGTTGCGCGAATCCAACTTTTCAACCAGCATCCGGAACTTGATCTCCTTCTCCGGGTACTCTACGATATTAAAGACCTTTGTGATGTGATGGAGGTCACTAAGACGGCGTAGAAACGGTTGATTCCTGTTGGTGCTGTAGCACACTGGTTGTTATTGTTATTAACCCAAACCCAAAGATCCCTGCCACCAGATTTAATCTGTTGTAGCTACATCGATTACGGCAAGGAAATTTTTCACCATTTATTAATAAAGCTGTCTTTGTCCGAATGGTCAATAGGTTACTACAAACATCTTCCTGGGGTACGGTCCGAGATGGATAATCGCGGAGTTATATATATAGTGGCTAGCAAGTCGCTGACGAAGTTATTCGTTTTACTTTTTATTTAGGGTGGCCTAATAACCGTCAAAGCGAAATATCCTTAAGCAACTTATTGACATGGACGTGGTTGGCCGCGACGGATGACAACTTGATGAGGTTTTACAATGGCAGACCCCACGTCAGCGAAATTCTGTTCTGAATGTATATCCATATCCCTGTTTTCGTCCTGCCTGCGGAATGTTATCTGGTCTGTCTTACCGAGCGGCTTGTAAAAGCATTTATTGGCACCTTCGATCTTTCCACGTGCGAAATTGGTTTAATAGATCTTGTCTATTGTATCAATCAAAATCGGCATACTGGGGAGACCGCCACACAACAATTATCTAAGTAGTTGTTATTCTTCATGTAAATTTTATCTAAGAAAACACAACGACACGAATAACATTACGTCCATTTATTATCGATTGAGATCCACTCTCATGATCAAGGTCATTCAGTCAAATATTTTTGTAAGTTAATGAGGTGAAAAACACGAAAAATTAAATTAAACGGTTCGTAAACACACGGGCGACTCCCGTCTACTCGGATTACTCGTATTAATTATGTAAATGGTACGAACAGATCTGTGCTCTACAACGCAACGTAATCGGCAACAAGTGCTGCTCATTACGTCACACTTTTCATTACGTTACACGAGTACGGCAGCGAGTACAGCGGCGGGCTTCATTACCGTAATGACCAAATAAATCGCTGTTCCCGAGGAAAAGAGATTGTTTTTGTTTGGGAAACAAATCGGGGATTAAATGAAACCACTTCGGAGTTAAATCGCGTCTTGTCTGTGTTAATCACGGTTATTCTTTATGGAACATTTCAGTTTGTGACGAACAATGTACTCGTACGAGGAATTAATTCTCGCTGTCTCTCGTCCCTGTACCTGACGTTTCCCCACAAATCATCAATCAAGAAATGTTTAAAATTATATATTTTTTTTATTTGTGTAACGGTAGAAATATACCTGAAACTAAATATTACCGTATATTTAATATACAGAGCCACAGACAATAAAAGTACTCAAAAATTATTGATAAGTCTAGTCCATTAATAAATACCCCATAAATAGTGTTCTTCAAATATTTTCCATGAACAAACATAAACAATTATTTTATGAGATAAGGATAGCAAACCATCAGTACCACCGCTCTCTGCCGCCCGTGACTTACCTGAATGATGATAGCCTCCTGCTTAGCGGTAACCGATAACATAAAACTTCCTTAATCACAATTGGGATATCTGTAATTGTCATTTATAAGTATAAAAATATGAAAAAAAATAAGATTTTCATGTGTATGTCCGAAACATCTGTTTTTAATAGTACACGCCATGGTGATATAACTACTACAAACTCACGAGATAAGGCACCGATAATTTACAACGGATTGCCCACCACAATGAGAAATGATATCGCTAAGTTTACGCAAGAACTCTTAATTAACAAAGCCTATTATACAGTCAATGATTATTCAAATGATAAATTTACGTGAACATTAATGTGATTATTAAATTAACTAGGATATATAGTAGTTAATAAATTAAAATATTAGTAAGTATTGCAGGCTTAATTGAAATTTGTTTTATTGCATGAAATATTAAACTAATTCAATATGTAATGTTTGCTCTCCTATTGGCACAATTGAACTGGATCCAATTTCATTAATTTTAACATAATTGTACCAAAATTCAACAACAAAATAATAGATGATTTTGAATTAGGTTATGTAGTAATTTTAACGAAATACTTCAGAACCTTATCGCCGTGGCCACTGGCAGCACATTACAGTCATGTGTCGTGTGTGCCGTTCACCGACATACCTCTCATCACGGCGTCGGTGCCACCACGCCCGCCGCGCCCGCCGCGCCCGACACCGTATTGCCGTTTCCGATTCACACCGACCTGAAATAATACAATTTCTTTGAGGATCCAAAAGAAAGCGGGACGACTGAATTGCCTGCTGAAATGAACTTTTCACAATTATGACGGTTTACCGCGTTCTCCTGCGTAGTGCACATTGTCCACGGAACGTATCGCATGTTCATACTTGAAGTGCGTGATCACGGTTTTTACACGTTCAATAACTGAGGAAATTATGTACTGTGTAATACTAATAGGTACCTGTAGCATAAAAAAACACGGCATGTTATGACACCGCCACTAAATGGTCTGTGTATCTGTCAAATGTTGTGCGACCACTGGTGGCATCTCCTTTACCAGTATAAAGCATGCTACATGACCACGACCTCAGAGTGAAAAGGCACTCGTTCCCTGCTCGGCTAAGGTACATACTTATTTATTTATTATATGTATATTTGTAACCCGCAGGCTCCCGCGCCGCGTGTCGCCGATCGCTGTCGACTTACACGCAACTGCTAGAGGTCACTTGGGGGCCACTTGCAGCGACTGGCGACGGCTGGCAAGCCGAGGTTCTGCATTGTGAAAATTTGTAAGTTTTCTAATCGGCCTAGTCAATTAACAGATGACGTAAGGAGTTGAAATGCCATGAGAGTTCTTCATTTAAGGGTTTCGTACCTCGAAAGGAAAATACGGAACCCTTATCGGCACACTTTGTTGTCTGTCCGCCTTTTAAGACTCTTTCTCTCAGAAACGCGTAGAGGTAATAAATTGAAAAACATATTAAAAACTCAGGTCTACAACATGTTTAAACTGTTAGAAAATCAAATTACTATGTCAACGCAAATTTGACTTATACCTACACCTACATGTTTGAACGGTACCATCGGTGCGCGAGTCGACACACGCTTAGCCGGTTTTTTACATTAATGTTTAATCTTTAATGAGATGATAATTTCTTTACAACTAATTTTTAAATACTCTAGCGTGCAGATTCAATATGGATACCTACTACCTGCGTACAATATGTATGCTCACACACTCACAATTCTTCCCCAGTAAGCTAACCCGTGTCACGGACGACGAGAACTTAAACAGTTTAGCGAAGACAAGACTCCACAAACCACTACCATATTACTATAACCCGTCCGACAAACAGACATCAATCATAATTATGTGCGACATAAATATCTGACTCCGCCGTGGATCGCATTGAACTTGTCAGCAAACCGCAACCAATTTTATGCCATATTTTAGCATAATTTACGCTGAGATCACACAGTACAGTACCATATTTAGTGAGCCATTGAAACCCACCTCGAATATTTTAGAGGAAAGAGCCCGCATGATATGTGGACCAGTGTTACAACAGCGTTACGACATGATATATGGCGTGCATGATACATTTCCATATTTTCAATTCACCTGACGGCCGTGTAAACATAACACGGTACATATTTGCTCGTCCTCGGTCTGTGATATGAGGGAGAAAACATTTTTGGAGTGACAATATCATGTCATAACATAACAGATATTATATCGAGGAGCACAGTGACGAATATTACGTGACGTCATCGTTAAAACATTCCTTCGCTTTATGGAGTTACTTGGAAGTTAATATGATACGACAATATTAGCTCCTGACGACCCTGTAGCGGCTACATCGCAGTCGCAGCAGTCCCAAGTGAGTTCCGTCCGGACCAACAAATATGATACTTGAATGTTTGTTTCAAGTCCTTGTTGGTAATGTAATAATTGAGTGTCGTGTGTGTCCACACGAGCCGCAACTCCCAGTTGAGGTACGGTCGAAAGCGTTTATTATACGATTAACGGTTTAACAAAACCTCAGAAATATCTTCCAAAAATTAAACATATTTCTCAATTTTGTTTATCCATTCTGAAAACCTTTTAGAACTTTTCAGCGAAGAATCGATAAGAAAACTACAGGAGAGTTTATTCCTAATCACAGTTACAATGATTACAGAATTTTATTACAATTTTTTACCACGAATGAGCAGTCTTACCGAGTCTTAACTGAGAATCTATGAATATAGCCATATTCTTAGAATATTGTGAACATTAATTTTCTTGAAAAAAAACATTTGTAAAACGTATTGTGATTAAAATGTAGAATCTTTATTTCTTTAATTTATTGAAATATATACTACGGGCAAGTAAGTTATAAGTCATTAAATGTGTATAATCTAAGTAGATATTTTTCCATTTTAAATAAATGGGTTATGTTCCATACGAATGAAAAAGTTACCATCGTCCATATATTTATTAACATACCAATAAATATACTGACATGCATAAACCACCCGCAATGTAGGACGTCTTACTTATAATATATTCGACAGTAACTTGCAAGCCCTAAGTAGCCGTGATAGTTTTCCTTTTAAATTTATCACAATCTACTACTTTCAGAGCTTTTGTGTGCACGTTTTCACATGTCCAATACTAGCTATTTATCTAACCGAGGCGGAGAGCACTTGACTCTAACCTAAAGTAGCAATTTCGCCAACAGATTCCTAATACGGTGAATCATAGTGAATTTATAAAATTGACGTAGTTTTTTTTTTACATAAACTAAGTCAGTGCTTGACTACTATCCCACCTGATGGTAAGCGACGATGTAGTCTATGATATTGTGCGCACTTACTTATAAAGAACCTATTCACTCTCCTTTTGAAAACTCCCACATTATACTCAGGAATTCCTACGTTGTACGTTATTAAAAATAATATACTCACCCCATCGGACATACGGCATACGAGTACTAAAGACTAAAACGCAAGACCGGCAGAATTTACCTTTCATGTAAACCTCTCGGTAATCAGACCGAGAATCGGACCAGGAACTTTAATTCAGCAAGCGAAGGCCGAGATCGAGATAGTCATGAATATTATTAAAATATAATAATATCTTAAAGAGAATTTGTTCGTAAATAATGTTTTTTGCAGTAAATTGGTATTTACTAAAAGAAGATCGTTCTTTTTCTGTACATTATAGTCACAGGTTAAATGAAGAGACGACCGCAGAGTGACCGGCCCGCTACCGAGCAACGCATTTTCTTACGTCGCCAGCTCGCCGGCAAATATTTCAAAAGTTACACGACGGGACGTACGGGCAGGGACGGCCAGCGCCTTCGATAATATTGAATTAGATTTTCCTTCCAGCGTAAAAGTTTATGGAGCTGAAAAGTCATATATTGTTATCGTGTTAACCTAAAAATATGTTACGGAGGTTCCTTTCAATATTCAAGATCTATATCTGTGGCGGTAGATATGTATACCAATGATCTGAATGATCAAGTGTATTTAATAGTTTGTTGTTCTGCTTTTACAGCGCAACCCAGCGTCACGGTTTTGATTTGATTTTTCGTGACGAGGTGATTACATAGAAGAGTTATCCAGAGTGCTTTTCACCGTGAAAATACATTTCATTTGTATACGAAGATCCATTACGCTGCATATTTGAGGTAGTATGGAAACTAGTAAGTTAAAGTTTATGGTTTGTATATAGATTTTTAATAGATTTCTTATTAACCGACTTCGACTAATAAATTTGTGATCTGCAGTTACTTTCGAGATCAATACCAGCCAGGCCATCGATTATACGACTGCTCAAAGGAATTCTCATGTTCATTCATTTCATTTGATTAATTACCAGCTGATTATACTATGTGATATATAGTTTAACCAAAAAAAAAATGATTGTTTTGTTTCATGGATTTTCTTACACGCGCACTAGAATTTGACTAACGTCCGACACACTTTCCCTTCGACCCGCGCACCTCGTCGCAATAAGTTATGTAGTTACATACATCTTAAAAACAACTGTAATTAAATATTTATTGTTCCTTTAATATAATGAATCGTGGGCTAACAAAAATTACTAGCACCTCACAAGATACATATTTTGGCCAACATTTTAAATTTAAAAATGGTTACTGAGAGTTATTCCTAAAAGACTATTTTTACAAGTTTGCATTCGCTTCACTTACATTATTTCTGCTAAAATAAGTATTTTAAGACTATAAACATCCCAAGATGCACGATTTTTTCAGACTTAGTTGACAAAAAACTTCAATGCCAACTAGATCTAATGAAATTAGTTAATTTTTATGCATGTACATGATCACTCACCTGCCGTAGTTCCGAAAATTACGCTCTAAGTACAAACCTATCCTCTGTTTATTGCATTAATATGAATTAAGATTTTGGCGAAATTTGATATCATATATCAAATGACCAGTGAGTGAATAATATTACTTAATAGGAAGCAGATACAGATTGATCATCATAATCATAGGAACAACCCGTAACTGTCCCACAGCTGGGCTCGGGACTCTTCTCTCAATATGAAGGGTACAGGCAATGGTCCACAACGTTGCCGAATGCAATCCGAAAACTTCCCACGCGTTTGTGAACATTATGAAGAACTCTCAAGTGTGATGGTTTGACAATATGTTCTTCAACAAAGCCAACGAAGTAAAGGAAAATTTACTTGTAATAGCACATAACTTTTTGAGAGAGCACGTACCTATTCGAAATTCGAAATTTCGAACTCAGACCACCGCGTTCGGAAGGCTAACGTTGAAAGCACTAGACTATCGCTGCTACAGATAGATATCCCACAATGATTATTGGACGCGGTGACTGGCGACGGATATAATTCTAGTGGTCGCCGCTGTCACAACACTGCACGTGCTTCATTGTGGTCGGGTTGTCATTATCGAACTGAGCACTCCCACCACAGTAGTAATGAACACTAAATATATTTGCGTTTAAAGTTTTTTACTTTTAAATTAAGCTGCTCATATATTGTACACATTTTACTGTTATAACTGTATAATAGGCACTCATTGTATCCGTTACAAACTTTCACTTGGGCCAATGGAAACGACGGATACTCATCATATTAGATTATGAATACGTCTCCTAACGTTATAAAACTGAATCCAGCACGCATGGTTTAAAAGTCGTGTATCTAAGCCTCTAATCACCTACAGACGCAACAACGACACTACAAAACATGTAGTGTGTAGTGTGTACATTATATGAAAATGTATAGTTGCACATTGTTGCTAAAATCTAAATCGTAGCAACCTGGCAGCCACAGCGGACAGCTCACGGACAGATCATAATTTTTTGGCTGACCAGCGGGCATCTTGAAGTCGCAGTGACAACACACGACCAAATAGTCTAGTAAAGTGGAAATTCGTTTTATTTTTCAGATCAGGATCTGCGGAGAAATGTTTTCTCATTCAGGAATCTAACCTGGCCAACATTGCAGATGAAACCTCACCACGGGATAAAACCGAGTTCTGGAATGAAATCGAATATCATAGAACGCAAAGCTATCGAGCGTTGATTCTGATTAAATTGAAATTACTTCCCCCGAGAATTAAGTGCAAGAGATTATTTAGTGTAAGATATAAAATAATATCATAATGATAAAATTAAAGTGAACTGAACATATGAACTTACCTTTAACAATAAAAAGCCTACAATCTTGTTTAGGAAAAGACGCAATCTTGTTTAGGAAGAGATCAAAAGCGTGATTAGGATCGAATGGAAACATTCTACGTTTGCGGCTGCAGTCCCCCAGGACTTTGATCGAATTCCTCAAATAGTTCCTAAAATTAAATTGTTAATTGAAAACTAATAATATCACGTGTACCTGTTGATACGGGCCTATATTTAGAGTCAAAAATTTTACATCAATTAGAGGGTGACGGACTTAATTATACCGGGGTACCGTGGATTATAGATCAAAGTACTGAACAATGACCATTGACCAATTTTGTTGGAAACCTTTTATAAGTAATGTATTAAATCCAATAGTAATTATGTAAATGTGTCAAATAAGATAAAATATACTTGATAATAACCTCATCTATTGATAACTGGCGCGGGAGACCACGAAGGTAGCATTGATGCATGTACTGCAGTACAGCGCCATTTTCTTGAATATCTCGGGCAGCACGAGTCGGAGCGTCAGCGCAGACACGCTGTATTTTATTTTTGTCTATTTTACCGTTTCTATAAAATCCCCGGAATCAAAACAGTGAGCTACTCGGAAAGCTAAGAAAGTAAGCTTAAAAAAATGTTAGATACAATACTAAACGTATTTGTCATACCGTAAGTCTGCGGCTCAGAATAATCTGAGGAGGGTTCCGAGTAAATCATGACGCTTCAAGAAACATATTTTCGTGCGAGTGAATTTATTTTATCTTGAATATTATATAAGAGACTTATTTCAGTACACATGTCAGAGTGCGCACTACTCCTAAGCGCTAAGTAAATAGATACAAACTATCTTTTTTTACATACGAGCTTCGGCAGAAAAGTGATTTTGGAAGTTCTCCCCTCGCTTACAAAACTCCAATTCTACCGTCTCCGTTATAATAGTCGAAGTTCCTCGGTCAGTCATCTGGTTGAAATCCTTTAAAATTCTGAAAACACAAAACAGAATAAAATTAAAAATTTTGTTTGACGTCTTAATAAAATATAACTATAGTTATATTAATTGAGGTCATAATTCCTCTTTCACTACACTCTCCCACGCACCTTCATTTTCTTCCTGATAATTACAACGACTTGCAACATTATAGTTAGTTCTTAGCCATCAAAAACTCAGATTACAAATTAGTCAGGTCACATCATTTAAAACAGCAGTAACGCTATGGAGAAAGGTCCTCAAAAACCGAAGACGTAACGGTATGAGTGGAGCATAAGGCTACGGGCGCCCTTCACACACAAGCAATTGACTAGATCCAGACGAGGTGCCGACGATGACAAGCAGTACAGGAGTGATAAAAGAAATGCTAAGTAGGATAGACTAGCCGGCCTATGTTCAGAAGTGGACTTAAATCCCTGAAAAATTAATGAACTACCATCGCCGCCGACGGTAGACTTTTCTCAATTTAAAATATAGACAAGACAACGATAATTTCGCTCGTTATTTGGACCCGATTCCGCATTCTGTTCGTAATTTCCCGTTAATCGTCCGCGCGGGATCCACGGGACGGCAATAAATTTTAATATCGCCGGTTGTCAACGAAAATTAAAATATTTGCCGACAAACTGAAACAAACTGGGCATAGATGGAAATAAATAGCCGAATAAATCGCCCGC
>DWPA01006299.1:0-11105 GCA_018251375.1 Calpodes ethlius
AAACGCTAACACTCATACCCCTGCAGTAGGATTCCTTGTGTCGCGGGTGGCATGGACAACACAAATAACACGTCACTAACACCCATAACCCGAGAACAAATATTTATCCGTAACATCAACATCTGCGTCGGCCGGGAATTGAACCCAGGACCTTTCGCTTCGCAGGCATGGTTACTACAACTATTTCTGAGATTTTTCATGTGTCTCACGCTAACCATTTAGATAGATAGACGGAGATAGACACTTAAAATGATACCTAAATTAGCCTTCTAAATAAAAAATATAAAAGCAATATTATCATAATGACATTCCGTTCCGCCATGAAAGAAGATTTTATCAATCACATCAAATTTATATTTCTTTATATTAAATCCGATAATCGTATGGGGTTCATCCATCTGAGACAATTCTCCTGCTTGCTACTTAAAAGACTATTTATTCACATAATAGATTAACGAAATTCAATTCTATTATATAGAATCCAACGAATATTTTGAATTAAGAACATTTTAAAATGAGCAGTTCTAATTTACGTCTACCTTGCGTTGTCCTACCTTTTGTTTAAACTAGTGAATGACATGTCTGCATCTCTTTGTCAGCATATTTTAATAAAGCTTTGCTCTTAACAAAATCATTCTGATTTTCTAATTGAGAACAACATTACCGTCTTAAGAATTTCTTTGGATGAAAGAGCTGTATTAAAAGGAATATTTTCATAATTGAAGGGCGCCATCAGAACGGAGTGAAGGGAATTATCGTGAAACTCGACGACAGTTGTTCGGAGTTACCTACAATTTGCTGATTTGGACTTCGCACAACACAACCCTATTAGAACCTCGCTTTATTTTTAATACCGTTTTAATTAAAACTTATTATAAAAGAGGGAGAGAATGATTAAGTGCCAAAGTTGTTTTGATGTAGCTTTCATTGATTGTAATGGAATTACAAATCAAAAACTTTGTTATGTTTAACTGTAAACATTGTTATTTTAATTATTCTTGACAAAGATTTTTAATTCAATCGTAATTATTTATGATTTATAATTACGACTCATTATTGTAGGTACTACACAGTCTTGTACTACTTATAATGATGCAATTGTAATTAAAAAATTATTTGATCATGACATCCCAACATATTATAAAATATATACATAAATATTTAATTAATTACGCAGCGTAGTGATGCGAAAAGATGTCCCATTAACATAAATTACTGGTTTTCACATTTGATTGAATTAACTATTTTCTAATTTTCTTTTTTTAAACTAAAGACAACTTAAGTCGTTACAGAATTACAGCTACATTCAGTGTGATTTAAGACTATATTTCTCGTGAAAAATATGCCCCAGAACTGTTTTCATAACGCTCCTATCCTTTGTTCTAACGGGTTAACAATGACATTACGCAGATGTACTCATTAGTTTAGCGTAATAATTAACGCGTCAATTGATACATTAATTAACGGTAAATACAATTTTGTACACATTAATGTAGCCAAGCTGAATTTTAACGCGTTAAATAAGGCACATTTGAGTACAACCGATAACACTTATTTTTAAGCAGACGTGGCAGAGGAATAATGTAGCACTAAATATATATCAGCTTTTAACGCGTTATTTTTAACGCATTTACTACGGCGTATGCGGGCTTAGATATAAACACTAAGGGTCAGCATTGACGTAAGGAGTGACCAAAAAGATATTAATCTTTATTCAAGTTTAAGTGCTTTTACATACGGTAGTAATTGGAATAACAAAATTAACATAGCTGACGTAACGATACATAGAGAGGCGAAGATGTTGCAGGAGCATCGAGGAAATTATTCAAAATGTTATTTATTATGAGGAATAAGGCAGCTTTAATGTTCGACACCGACGACTAACAAAACAAAACCATTTATTCCAGCAATATTTGCTGTTATTTAGTCAACTTTTACCGTGCTTAACTGCTCCCACATCTGTGTAATGTTATAATTATCACGCTAATTAACGCGTTAGGAATCAGATATAGTAGGACCATGAAATATAAGATATGGAAAAATGACAGCGCAGGAAGCCTTTAAACATTAGCGAGAGCACAGATACCTATATATAATAATCTGTAAGTTATAAACTAAAAGTTCAGAATCCCACGGACATATAATAACTAACCATCCGTTACACGTTCCCGGTTCCGGAGCGTAAGCGAGTGCAAACTGTCGAACTGCAGAAGTTGCCGGCTGCATCATACATATTTACTATCCTGTGTCCATGTCAGATAATAACTAATCGATTTCTGCTTGCTCCCTACTTAACTTAGGATCTTTTAGGGAACCATGAAATTTGATTTTTATTCGCCGCCCATATGATGGTACTTTTTACCATGACATTGAAGTAATACTAAAGATTGTGCAATAATAATATTCAGCTAGATGAGGACCTGAAGAAGACAGTAGACATTTGCTAGATTCAGAAGTTTAGGACCTCTCTGAGTGGCGTAAATTAGCGTGAAGCCCGATTTCAAGCAGCAGACAATCTAAAGCTGACGGACGGATGGGTGTAAGAATATGGTACGTAATAACTCTAGAATAATATGTAACAATTGTATATAACAGTAAATATTATATGATACATAATTATTATAATACATACAACTAAGATATATGTAAGAAGATAACTATTACGCTACAAGTTACATGAAGTCCAGTAGATTTCAGCTCCTCCTAGCATGTACGTACATTAAACTGGGAAACTGGAAACCCAGCATTATCGAAAAGTAAATAAAAATTACCAACTTTTGAGTCGCCAACAGTTGGTAGCAAATTTTTTGTAATTTCCTTGTGCTACAATCAAAAGTAAACAAATGTCCCGACATTTCCCGACTGCGTTTCTATTTTCAGTTGTAAATATTAAAAAGAACGCGTTTATTGCCGACTTTTTTCGTTCTATACACACATTGTGTTGGAAACTAAAGTTGAAAACGAACATGTCGGTCAAGTATCCGCGGAAATCGTTGGCAACTTCATGTTTCCAACTATTCACAACTGCCTAGTTACTGTTGTGTACACCGAATGATAGCAGGTCGGTAACGATTAGAGAAACATTTCAGTTGTTATTAAGCTGTCTCCACCAAGAGTGAGCAAAATTAATTCGAACGACGACGAACAATTCCCGATGAACATTGTACGGGTTTATTCATTCCACGTACTCACTCAGAGTATGATCGACTAGCGAATTGGATACCAATAGGCGCATCAGGTGGCCATTCTATGTAGAGGGTTTACATAAAATTATACAAAATGAAATTTTACTTACTCATAATTATCTTTAATTTACTTCTAATCGCGTCTATGACATGCATAATAAAACTTTTTGAACTGTCATGGCTAAGCTCCACTGTCACGAAAATAAATTGACAGTACAACAGATAACATAACAGTATTTTTTATCAGGTCTTCTTGTAAAGTTTACTTGGCTTTAGCTCTCCAGCTGAAGGCTATAAGCCACCTTCCTTCTTTTTTCGCCTTTTCTATTCATAACATAACAGCATGTTATTAGTGTTCATGGGCGACGGATTTCACTTACCTTCAGATAGCCCTTCAGTGCATTCGCCCCTTATTAACACTTTACGTTGACACCCTGAATACCAATATCTAATATTTCTACGATCAAATATTTAATCAATCAAATTTTTATGTTTATAAAGATAATATTTAATATAAGACGAAATATATCTTAATATCAATATGGTAATGTATACAAATTATGGGCTAAAAAAATATTATCTATATATTAATACGTGAAGCAAAAACTTTGTACCCTTTTTAAGAAAATTGCGCGGACGGAGGAGTTTGAAATTTGGCACACTTATAGTTTATATGTAGGAGAAGTGCAATACGCTAATATTATTAAATAATAATGCTCATAAAGTACATTAAATCAATAAATAAAACATTACACACAATACCATGCGTTTGAGACACATACGAATAAAAAGACACGTATTACGTTCGAATTTCGAGCGCAGAACGGGTGTTTAATTATTATAATTATATTTACATTATTTGGAATAAAATAAAAGTTTAGACGATGTCTATATAAATTATCCCTGAGCAAAGCCGCCCTGTCAAACATGTAGTAGGAATACTTATAAATAAATAAAATTGGGCGTAAATGGTATTGTTTCTATTGTACACAGGTGATACATCACCTTGCCTTTCGGCTATTGAAATGTCACAGTGTGTTACAAATTGGAAATTTGCTGTGAATGACGCGTCAACAATGTGGCAATATTTTATTCTTACTTGATACTATGCAGTTGTTTGTGAACGGAAAAATAAATGATACTCTATTCTTTGTTCCTTTTCTAATATTAAGTACTTGTAATGAACAAGTTACAGTTCAATAGAAGGGCTAAATTGAATCGTAAATTATCTATAAATTAAATGTCATATTTAGTTTCACTAGTAGGTACATTGTACGGGTTAATTCTAAAAATAACTTAATTTCATCTATAACAGGGCTTAATTACGAAGTATAACATTTGCAAATATCATCACAAACTTAAAATATTTACTGCAAATAAACAAAACAATGAGCGTTATATTCTGATCATGAATCTAACTTTTGTTTTTTTCCGCATTCGTTACGTTTTTGCAGCTACGGAACAGAACGTTTCCAAATTCAGCGTCACGTCAAAATCCAACGGTGGCGTTGTGTTGGTTGTCCATACAACATGGGCTGCGTTAGTAAACGGCTGATTTATGCGTGTATAGCGGCCGCTATGCGCTATTGTTTCTGCACAATTTATTACAGGCCCACGACCACTGGCACTGCGATTCACTTCGACTACAAGCTATGTATGCATTCTATACTATACTAATTTGTGTAGCAATCATAATAATTAAATTGGATAAAATTATCTGGATTTTTGTATTCAGGATGTTATGTAAGCACTTTCGTTTATAAAAAGAAAACATAAATATAATACCATTGGCTGAATTGTTAAAAAAATTAAATACTTTTTAATTGTTGAATTTTCGAGTAACCAATGCACTACTTACCAATAACTGATGGCAATTGATGTGTAAGTAACAGATTATAAAATTTAAAACATACCTATATTTAAATTATTTACACATTAATTATCAGGGAGATCCCTCCCATATGTTGCAGTCAGCTTAGGATCGCCAATATCGGTCTGCTTACAAAAAATACCACTTACATCACGAACTAATCCAGCTTCAAATTATCTTCTTTCTGTATTTTTTAAGTACTTAGCCGTGTGTTGTTTGTCGATGCAACACGGGCCGGTGGTATATCAGCTGATTTATGCGTGTATAGCGGTCGGTTTATGCGCTATTGTTTGTACTGGATTTATCACCAGCCCATGCACCGCCACTGGCACTGCGATTCACTTGGCCTGCAACCTATTGACGGCGCTTTGGCGTATTGTTCTCTGAGCTTCCTGAAATTACAAATTAATGTCATGGCAATAACGTGCTGTAAAGACAATCCATATTTCACGATAATCTGCATAGGGAATTGATAGCGGTGCTAAATACGATATTATGGTTGGGTTTGGAGTTACATCTAAATTCGCTGTGGAAATGGGACACCGTATAGGGGTCTCAAGTAGTCTTCACTGCGTCTGCGTAGCGTTTATATCATCGGTCATTGAGGTCAGTTTATGACTTAAATATTTACAATAATAAATAAGCTTTTAATGTAAGGTTTGAAAACTTGTTGCATTAACATCAATGTGCCGACAAAATTTTTAATTTGCTTGTTGCAATTTTTATTACTTTGCTATTCGATTCACACTTCCAAGTCTGTTTATAAGATATTTCTAAGGTCTATTGCCAAGATGTACGACTGAAAGTGTAAATACTAATTCTATAACGTATGCGTTAACATAATTTAGTTTTAACGCAGGCTTTGAACCGAAGCTGCGTCGAAAATTGTCAATTCAGCCGAAGTGAATTTTCTTCTCCCGTTGTTATTCATGGACGGATCCTCGTGTGGGATTGCGATGATCTCGTGAATATACAATTTGGCAGATTGCGACGCGTGGCTCGAGAACAATACCTGTCCACAAATTGGATGAATCCAACCGCATCTTCCTGCTTCTTGACTAAATTTTTGCTTGGTAAGAAAAGAAAATATTTTTAAAATGAAACTACATTTTGTCCTTTGTTAATTTAGGAACAACATGTAGTTAGGTCGGTGAAGGTGCCAGAGACAAAGTCCTAGGTTTGGTTTGAGACTTAAATTTTATCTCGTAAGTAATTTTTGAGATATTTCCTTAAGTATATTTGAGACGAACGAAATGTAAAGAATTGCAACAAAGCGATATAAAAGTAGGTACCTAAGCATAAATACACGTTTAATTTATTTCGAAAATTCTGTTTGCGAATAACAAATAATGTTACACTAAGTAAATATAAATTGTTTATATGAATATTAGATTTTTTAATGTACATTAATAAAAATATTATAAAATGTGTAACATTATAAAACAGGTTTTTATATTTCAGGTATCGTACTACCTATAAAATAAGATTTACGCAACGAAGATGTAAAAGGTAATAGTCTAGTTCAGATATTAAACAACGAGCGCCACAGTGTAACATATATAGACTCTGTATAGAATTTAACGAGAATGTCAACAAATATGGCTGAGCAGATTGTCTGTGGTCTTTATGGTTTGAAATCAAAATGTTAATGTCTAAAGTAAACGGCTTAACTGCGGATATAAATCTTGACATTATTGTTAAATTCTATTGAAAGGGAGTGCGTTGCAAACGGTCCCGTATGTCACTTTTTAGTTAAATATTTTTCGCAGACGAGCGAGCAAAATTGTAGTTTAATTACACAACTAGCCTTTTCATTGAATAATACCATACAACTATATAATTAATAGGCTGAGTATCTGAAAACAACATTCATCACTACAGCTAGATGGCACGCCAAGAACTACCCTGTAGATCCTATGTTTATTTCAATTTGAACCTAACATAACCTAACTTAATGCATTCAAGAGACTTTAACTTTATACACTTGAGAGGTTTCGTATTAAGGTCGATGCTCAGTAAAAACGTTAGACTGTTAATTAAATGGCTAATAAATTTTACGTCGGCTTTTAAGTCAGCAATTATGTCCAAAGTTTTAAATGTCATATAACGATTCATTGCAACAACTAGTTTAGTTTTGATCTTCAATGTAACAGCTAGCCTTGCAATTAAATTATTATTGCATGTAGTTAGCATGCATATAATGTATGTAGTAACATGCATTAAATCCTTCTAGAATTGTAGACGTATCTATTGACCTACTGAAACCATTTGTTAGACTACGACAGAGCCATAAAGTGTGATGGTGGAAATATGTTGGTACTATTCATATTCAGCTTTTATGGCGGCTGGACATAATATTTGTTTCTTTCGTTTTATGTAACCGTTTTGTCTTCAACGCAACTCTAACCCTTGTCCTTTCATATATAAATAATACGTGTTTTATGACATACCTTCTGCCACGAACCTTTCTTTAAAAGCTTTATTTAGATTGCGTGTTTGTTAGTTTGTTTGTGTGAGTATATTTCCTCTAATACTACGTACCTATTTGAAATTTTACACATTGCTTTACTTTTGATGACAATACATTTTTATGATAAGAATGAATTTATATTACACTAGCTGCACCCTGCCCGCGTTGCTACGCTTATACGAGCTACCATGGAGATATATGAAATTAATTGGAATGACAGTGGCGCTAAAGATCGTCACATAATTTAATGTATCGTTTACGATTCTATAAAGGACATACAGACAAATATTTTTACATTCATTTTTATATATAAGATTCAGACTTGGCTTCAAACAAAGAGGCTCATGATTGATGGAAAATCACTTTTGTAATTTCTTTGCAGTTTAAAAGCGTGTGTTTAGCTATTTTCACTGTCTATCTATCTATCAGTGTTTGAAGGTTCACTGCTGGAACTAGGTCTTCCCTAATTTGCGCCAAACAGACCGCTCCTGAGCCTTCTGAATCCAGCGAATACTATTTTCACTACAATTTGTAAATAAAAAATAATATATTTAATCTTCACTTTAATCACTTAGACGTAAGTGTAATAATACTTGTGTAAGTAATATTTTTGATAAATATCGAGTATTCTTATTGATGCATAGGTACTTTTTCCCTTAATGTGTCCACTGTCCAAAGGTTTTTTTGAATAGGGTTTATGTACTTATAGAAAAGCGGTTGGTGTTGTCGATTATAATCGATAATAAGTATACTTATTATAATAAGTATACTTATACTTATACAAATGGCAATTATCTATCCTTAGGAGTAACTAGGCATCTGTCGCTGACTCGAGTGGGACAAATTGACAACCATTACTTAGTAGACTATTACTAATACTTACTAGCAGCACTATCCCAAAGTAGCAGTCCTAACGGCCAAGAAATAATTGCTTATCTAATCGTAGCCCGTCTAAAATATACTTAGTAAATAATATTCAATTCCACTATTCTTTTTTACTATGTAATATTTACACAATCGGGAACTTGGAATAAAAAATAAAATACTATGTTTGTTTAAAATTTATTAACAATCAACAGAAGTACGTATACTATCTGCAGTACAAGATATTATAATAATCAGAAAGTAGGTAGGTACATCTTTGGCAAGTTGCATTTTAATATCAAGACACGTTTATATACAGGCCGATGTATATAGTAGGTACATAATATACAAATCGATATCTATAGTAGCCACAGTAATTAAATACATTTTTTTTTAATTTACACAATAAATAGATTAGACATGAAAGTTTATATCCAATTTTGATGATCAACTAAGTTAAACAACCATAAAGTTATCTATATCTAATAGTGTCATAGAGCGTTAGTAATTCGGCCCCTAGGTTAGTAAATAGCTGTCGTTAAGCCTCATCGAATGCCTTCGTCCTAGAGGCTTTTTAGGAATTGGCTACTAACCAATCTGCACTAGGTCGAGCGCAGTCGAGTACATATTTGATAGGACCATCATATTTTAAAATTAAGTAGGTTTAATTAAATAATTATACGTACAAATAATTGGGAACATAAATCACCAATCCCCATTCATAAACCATAAAGTGTGTGCAACCTTTACGAGCGATTGAAGTAAAACTTCTTAGTTACGATAAAACTAATACAGAAATATCGTTAAAGATAAATAAAGTTCAGTAAGTTTAGGTTACATGTTGTAATAGAGACAGACATGGGCGTACCCAGCTTAACACAGGCTTTGGGTGATAATGAGACATTTCTGGTCTAGGAGAAGGAGGAACGCGTAGTAAAAAAAATGTTTAGGGACAAGAGTAGGTCCGTGCTGGAAAGCAGTGACAATCCTGGGGCGACATATCGACCAATATGGCACGCCCATGACGACAATTTATAATATACAACAATATGACAGATTATACTAGCTTCTTTGAATGCGATGATCTCCAAACATTTACATTGAATTTTTATGCACTTTTAACATTAGATATGCTGATTTCCGCGAAAAGGTTAAATGTGAAGGCAAACAAATATCATATTGTTTTATTTTCAAAACGCCTGATAATAATGAGAAGCAATTTGTAACTAGCATGTTTACTAAAGTGAAGCGCTAGCGTATTGCTAACTTTATACGAATTGTGACGCTTTCGCTCAACTTTATGTTGAGTTGGATTGCATGTTACACTATGTCCGTTCGTTTTTATAACACCCTGGCAAATTCCTAGTACTTGAACATGTTATAAACATGCACAAATATAACCACATTAAGAACAATAAGACACGAAAGTAATACATGAGTAATGCAACTGTGTGTTTTAATCTTCTTTGTTTTAACACGAAAGAAAAACACACTTATCTATGTGTGATAAGTTACATATAATATTCACGTTTGCATTCATGAAATAAAACTTTATATCAATCGCGCTTAATGAAGTTTTACTCCAAAATTGTATACAAAGTAAAATATGAGATTTAAAATGGTAAAAATTGCAGAATTTGTAAACCTTTTTTTAACTTAATTACACTGATGAAGTAAACAAATATTATAAAATATAACCCATACAAAAACAGTGTAATTTCTAAAGCATATTTGTGAAAAGGGTATTATTAATATATATTAAGAGAATATACAGATGATAACTATTTGATTATTAAAATTAAGCAACCGTCAAAAAGTGTTAAAACACAGTAACAATTCAGAAACTATTTCATTATCCGTAAATTTATTTAGTTATCTACTTACAATTACCGTTATTATTAAAAATGTGCTAGTAATAACATATACACTTATATTGTAATCGCACCGGAATAGGAGATTATATTTATAATTAACTCTCTAACAGCCAGTTGCTAATGCTTCATTAAATCGTTGCACAGATAAACATTACACGATATTTCAATCAGCCATTTAACATAACATAAAGATGCGTCAAACTGAACTTTATATCTCATTTATTGTTGCACAATTATCGCCTAAATTTACTATGTGCAACGTCACAAAATTAACGATTAATTAGCGCTAATAGCCCATTATGTAATGGGCAACTGACTGTAAGTCATATCTACCGAGACGCCCTGACGACATTACCGGCTGCGTGGTCAAATATACGTGAAATAAAACGGTAGATAAGTCGCCATAGCTTCCAGTGTGCTAGAGTTCTAAGAAAAAAATATAATACGATTGCATTTAATTTTATATATCAAAACATGTAACGAATACTTAAAACAACAGAAAGACAACATATTGGTCGTCGATAGTATAAATACATAGATATCACAAGTGGCAGAGACCGCTTAAATATGATATGTGCTTCTTGAGCTTCGAGCTACGGTAACAAACTTCACAACAGAAAATACGTTCAGAAAATCATTCAAACTTAACTCTAGGTACACTTAAAACATAAATTAAATTGCATTTCATTATAATTATGTACAGTCATTTGCACTTGTCTATAGGTACGTGTCTTCAGACTTTTACGTAGCTAGCTTCAAAATATACATTTAAATATATAGGAATCAGTGCGGGAGGTCGTGTTGCAATTTATTTAGGACTTTTTACGTAACTAATTTAATTT
>DWPA01006300.1:0-11105 GCA_018251375.1 Calpodes ethlius
GGAATAAGCGCTACGTGGACGCTACGTAGATGTTAGCAAGCTACGGAATAATCGCTACGTAGATGCTACAAAACTTCATAAAACTAATGCATTGTTGCTATAAAGCTTGGCCGTACCCACTACTCCTTGCTACGAATCTATTTAATACCCCTGCTACCTTTATGTTTACTCTAACGTTCGCGGCTGCACTTAAATGCTCCTTTATTGACACGGTAATTTTAAGCTTGACTACATTAATTACTATACTAAAATTTACTTCCTGTTGAATAATGTGTCAATTATTACGTTAAATAGCACACTTACCTATTGTGCTATGTCTACGTACTGCTGTTGTTAGTGTATTAATTAACGCATTAGGGTGCAGAATAGCAGTGACGTAATAAAAGTAACTAAGAACATAAATTTCGCATTGATTGTACGATGAAAATAATCGAGAAATACACGTTTATAATGTCGTTTATATTGTTCCGGTTGGTGCTCTATAAATTTTTATTTGCACTACTGCGCTGGATTAAAAACCTCACTCATCATTCTTCCTCACTTGTCATTGAAAACGCTTCCGTCGCGCAACAGGTACAGCTCATTGATCAAGCCTTTATACTTTTTACTGCACTAACGTTGGTACTAAGTGTTTATTTGTTTTTGATACAAAGGTTTTTTTAATAAATGTCTTTATTTTGCTTGGCTGTATATGGTTTTGTTTTAAGTTTGTGAGAGATTATTCAACTTTTACTGAAACGATTATTAATAAATTTACATGGATCTTCCGTGATAATATAACAAATTGATTACGAAGGTCTGTTGATGAAATCTCAACGTGCACAGTGTAACTTTCAGCAGTTAACATACTTCACAGAGTTTCAGCTTTCTCCTGAAATTTCAGCTCATTCGCTTAAAATTGACCTGTTCAGTAATTATAGTTGATGACAAGGGTCTCTTTTTGATGCAGTACTACTGACAGTCTGTTTTTAATTTGTTAAACTCAAATTATGTAATCCGATCAACCATTATGTACTCATAATGCACTGTCTTGAACAAAGAACAAGAGAATAGTGCCCGCTTCTCTTTTATACACTTAACTACTTCTAACGATAACAATCACGATAGAGACTTAACGCGTCTTCCGATTGACGAAAGCTGTTATAAATTTCGCTGGTATCGATATTTACTACAGATGACACCTCAGAACATTACGAATAACTCTCAGGTGCGCGATTTCATCACGATGTTTTACGAGCATGACTCGGCAACGAGTGATAAATAATTTATAATGCATAGATAATATGAATAAGAGGTGAATAAGAGGTATGCAGGAATTATATTCGAAGCATCCGTGTCCATGGCTGGAGATTAAACGACGTCATTGCTTAATCTGTACATGTGATTTTTCCAGATGAGAGATACTATAGGCTACTCTATAGGGAAATGATGGAGACTTTAGTCCCAAAACAATTCCGGAAGTCATTATACCAGGCGAAGATCTTATATGGTTTAACGACTGCTATCTTAATTGAAGCGATGTCTCTATGTATCTTTCAAAGCACGGAAATATTACATACGGGAATATTTTGCCATTAGCAGTCACCCATCAACCGGGCCGCCAGTCACTTTACTCGGTCAATCACATGAATTGTATCACTTTCCAAAAAAATACATTTGCACGATTATAAAACGAGATACGTAGTGAATTGTGCTGACACAGACTTCTCCTTAAGTATCCTCGGCAATCAGGTCGCTATCCTCTCTTAATCGGATATTGTTGATATTGTATGTTAGAAATAGGTTTTCTTACACATTAAAAAATATACAGTTGTCTATGAATCCCACACAGGTTAATTAATTAATAAAACATCATCCTCCACCTGGCCACAGAGTACTAAGTAGTGTTTGATGTTGATTCAAATCTACTACTGAAATATTAATATTAAACTGCGAAGCTTTAATCAAATCCAATATTTATACTATAACTATATTGAATAAAATTAAACATCTGGAGCGAAATACAATACGATAAACGATTTCCCGTCTTCTTGTTTACCTTCAAGCAAATGCCGCCAAGGCTTTTAGTTGCGAGCCTCAGGCACGGTATCATAATTCAATAAAAGAATTTAAATATGCAGGGCTAAATAAATATCTTTCGTAAATGATAGATGTTTCGCCGAGAGTAGGGCTGTCTGTCATAGATGCAACTTGTAGGGTTGCGAGTACTAAGTACCACATTTTTAAACAATATTTTAAAAAATTAAGAAAATTTTGTTAATACTATGTAATTTTTATACGTATACGTTTTCGTTTCTACTCTCATTACGTAAAAATATATTACAAAATATTCACGCCATTTTGTAATTACGTATGAATTCAGTCCTTTGGCTTCATTAAAATTTAGCTTTTAAGACATTATTATGGCATACTAAAATATCAGCGAATTATTTGTAAATTTTAGATGAAATTAAAATTAACATTCTGAAAAATCACAGTAATGTAAATATGAAAAGAATATTAAAGCGAGTTATAAAGAACATTACCATTACATTTCTCTTTTAATTTAAACACAATCATATTAATTACTTTTTAAATCAAAACTGACAGCCCTAGTTCACAGCCGATAGGAACCCGCATGATGGATGATCACGGCTTGCTTTACATTTGACGAAACGCGATATACAAACCGAAATGCATTAACATTCACGCTGACTCATCTATCTGATAGCGACGTGAAAAAATTCTGATGTACGATACGGCCCTGGAATTTTGAAATATGTAGGTAGGTCTCCTTAAAGATTTATTGCGGACTTAATTTAGGACGACAATGTATAGATTTTTATAATGTCACAATTACATGGGAAGTGAATTAGAGGATTCCGTATAAGTAAAGTTAATGCCGCAAGGAGTTGCGAGTTCGATTCCCGGTTGCAACAGATTATGTCATAAATAAGTGTTTGTTCTCTGTCTGTAAGTAATCTGTTATTTGTGTCGTCCATGCCACTTGCGACACATAGAATCCTAGTGAGGAGGAATAAATGTGCAAGCGTTTATTTGTACATTTTGTTTATTTAAAGCGATTACTGACAGAACTGAGAACAAAGAAAGGAATAATTCATTTCACACAATAAATTTACAAGGTAGCAGCGTAACATCCATACCTAGTTATATAATGACTTGTAAACTTGAGCTAAAATATCTCGTGCAGACTCATCGCTAAGTAAAACTTATATTGCAATTGCTATACTTAACGTTGTTATATTTTGCTTTCTATCTTTCTGTTTTCCATCAGGTATAATTAGATAGAACTATCATAGCGACATCTGTGATATAACGCTTAAACCTAAACCAAACTTACTGCTTAACTATGTACGTGTGTTAGTTAGTTCTGTTAATGCGCGTTCACACGGCGACGACGCGGTGCGGTTTTTTGACGTATGACGTCGAAGTTCGACCGACGATAACGATGTACGTGCGAAAGCCGTGTGAACAGTTCTTGAGTTTTCACACACTTTCTGTTGTCACTGCGTTCTAGTTCGGTCGTATGAGTTTAAATAGCGGGCCGCGTAGTAGTAGTATAAATCGTCATACTACGACGTTTCCTCTAGATAATTGATAGATATGTTAATAACAATTAATACAATGGTTGTTTCTTCTTTGGATAATATGACAACATCTTATTAATGTATTATGTATAGGAAATTACATGACGGCGTGCGAGTGGCGTGGCGGACACACTAGTAAATGTTAAATCGTATTTTAAAATATTTTAATTTTGTTGTGTTTTTGTTATAATATCCAATGAAGAACGGCCAGTTATTTTGACAGATAAAATAATTATTGGTAAATAAAATATTTAGAATCATTGACGTCTATGGTTTTTTAAAAATGCCAGATTATTATTATTTTAAATCAATATATCGTCTTCAGGTCCTAACGTAGACTACGCAGCCTAAGTCGGATCAAGCGTGAATAACAATGAAACCAACAAGCAATAAAAAACTTCGATTCAAATTGTTAGTGTCATAACTTTGTTACAAACTTTAAGCTGGAACTGGTTCAAAAGAACTATAATCAGTCAACAGACAATTTTATGCGATAAAATTTCAATAGAAACAAAATTGAATTAAAAAATTTCCTTCTTTTGAAGGAACTGTCGTTAGTCATCGTTGAAGTTTTGAAGTTTTTCGCTTGCTCGCGAATTCACAGAGTTTTACATTGTCTTCGCCATATTTCAAGGGAATATTTATTTTGAAACTTTGGAGTTTTAGTCTGCTTGCTCATTTTATTACATGGATTTTTATTAATATACTTACTGTTGTGTTGCCTTGAGGTAATTCCGCTCAATTATGTACCGTTAATAAATCTTTTGTATTGAAAAAACTAGAAACTATTATTCAAATTTTTTAAACATAGAATTATGTATACAATCGTAACGCAGTGGTTTGAATTTTGGTCTCTCGCAAACGGATCAGACACAAGTCCTCCACCTGTTAGTTTTTTCTATCAGTCTATCAATCAGTCTTTGAAGGTCCACTACTGGACATAGGCCTGCCCTAATTTGCGCCACTCAGACCGGTCCTAAACCTTCTCAATCCAGCGGATTCCCGCTGTCTTCCTCGGGTCGTCAGTCCATCTGATTGCCGGGCGAACTACACTCCTTTTTCAGAGACATAAAATATTATAACATATTGTTCATAATGTTCCCATCTGTATCAACTCTGTCAATTCGCTCTTGACCCGCGCGGTAAGCTACAGCTTGCATCCGTTTGTGATAGGACTCCCGATCCTAGTATTATGATAAACTGACAGATGATAGATTCTGTTGTAGCATAAACTTCAGTTGAAGCATAATCTTCAGTTCAAGCATAACCTTTCAGTTGAAACATAAACCATAGTAGAAGCATATATTTCAATAGAATCAGAAACGCCTTATACAATTAACTATCTTGAATGTATTTAAGTGAGTGTGAGTAAATGAATAGAAGTTGGAAATCTTGGAATATCTGGAATATATCCAGCAATGGAATCGTCCGACGTCATTACCGCGCTGTCGCTCGCGTCATTATCATTTGCTTGCCATTAGTGGGTTTAGTTCTCACCCGCAGTTCCCTCTGATAGTTTTGCAATATTATCTCTGGTAAGTGTAACTGTACAGTTTAATATTCATTTCGCTGCGATATTATGTTTATATCTATGAAGACTGTGAAGTTAGTACAATCAGTTATTCTATATGTAGTATGGTATAGTTACATGTTATGGTACAGTTTACTTGCAAGCTACGGGATTATCTTTGTAATTTAACTAGAAATTTGACGCATTGCCGATTAAAGAGGCTGGTTGGTAACTGGATTGGCCTAAGGTATGCGTATTCTAGATGAAAGGATATAGCCTGTAGTTAACAATAATAATATAAGTAGTAAATAATAAGTTAAACGATATGTAATAACTTAAGAAAGAAAGTATTAGCTAAACGAGATTTCCCATTAGGCAGCCGCTGTAGTTCAAATGTTCATATTTGGAACGGTTATTTTTTTTATTACTTTTTTTTTTCACATTCTGTTATATTTTCTTATTTTAAAATTGGAACATTTTTTTCATCATTCTATGGAAAAAAATAGTTAAAATAAAGGATGTGTAAAATGCGGCGAATTTTATTTTAAAATTCTTCGTGAGTGAATATTTTTAAAGAAAAAATATATCAGAATATAAAAAAAGTAAAAAAAAAAAACATTATTCTAGCGTTAAACTTCGATTATTCGATATATTATCAATATTTATATCAATGAATAACTTTATACAAATGTCGACATTAACAAATGAAGCATTACGATTTTAAGTAGCGTTAAAATTTAAGTTCGTTACTCGAACTGGCTGTAAATTATTATGTAAACCTAAACTACCATACATGCCCATAAACCAACTCGGCGAGCATTATTCCGGGTAGGTACCCCAATTTTTGTAGTACCGTAAACCCCCAAGATTTATCGAACGAGCGGAGTTTTAACGAGGTCCGATGTCCTCCGCCTCTACAGTCACCCGCAAAAATTTAGTTTTACGACAATCGCAAGTGGACCATTAAACAATTTACACCGGCGACGGCTACATTGTTACTCTTTATGCTTTTCCTATAATAGCCTCTAATAACCAAAGTTCTATGAAAGTTGGATAAGGTATGGATCTTAGATTCTTGGTTGTAACGAATTCTTTTACATTTCCTTTATATATCGTGAATAGACTATCTAGAATATGACTTGTCATATGCATACTTTAGTTAAACGTATATAATACAATTATCTGTGAAATAATTTGAAACGTAATCGCTATAGTAATGTTTACTCGTTTACTTCTTTAAAACTTGACACCCCACTGTATTCACAGAGTATTTTAAATTTCGACAGTGCCTACTTCGTTCCAATTCTTAGCTATTGAATAAAAAAATCTTAAGGAATTATTACCACTCAAGTAATTACTTAACTAAACTATATATAAAAAAATTAATATCTTTAGAGTTTTCTCAGGAGCATATTTCCCTAAATTCAACCGAGATGAAGTTCAATTACTTTTATTGCACGTTACGTCATTTACCTACCCTCTTCACAAGAGAATAAAGTTAAGTCAACGTTCTATTAAAAAGCGCATACATTTAATTAAATTTGTCAAAGAGAGATATCCTGACATGTGAGGCGACATTATTGGTGAGCAGCCGAGCTCCGACTGACTTGCCTTCGAAACTTACATATATATGCTAGTGTTGTAGAAAACTTTGATACCGTGATTCAGGTCGGGCGTGATATCATCAGTGCGCTACGCGATGCCTCCGTAGAATCAACCCCTTACGGGTAGTAAACAACGGGTTTAAACAATTTTTATAGAATGTGGGTTAAAAATTTAATTGAACATAATACTACACACTGTATCATTCTGTCAAGAAAGAAAATACATTAAATAAATTTTGGTGTTTTTATTAATTTACTGTTTGAATAAAAGCATAGAGCATCTAAGTTTTTGTAAAAATATTATTTTTGTATTCCTCTGCTGTAGGCAACTACTTTAATTTAGTTAAATTAACTTACATAGTTTATAGATGCAGATGCACCCCCTGAAAGTAATGATGTAGGCGACATGATTTTAAACATACATATATCGAGGTTCAAAAAACCTTTTGTCGGCTTATCTGCGAAATGTGAGTTTAAAATGAAATCTTGGCACGTGACCGAATACGCGGGTAGCTCGCCGATCGGAGACAATATCTAGGGAAGGCTGCGTGACAAAACGGCACGGAATGGAACCCTCTCATCTGTAACAATACGCTTTGTGTCACTCCAATCTCAAAAGAATATTCGGATATATTGAACTGGGGACTCTCACTCACATCGTCGCACAATACCTTCCCACTGAAATTCCTCCTGGATTTTTCACATAATTCAATGAGGCCCGTGAAAAGTCACATTGTTTAGATGAAATTCCGAGGTTCATTCCGAAGGCCCTGAAATTTATTACCACGCGACAGGTTCGATTGGTTCACATACAAATATCGTGCGTGTTAAAGAGTCAGAGTCGAAGAGACCTAATTCCAATTATAGATCCGAAAATCGATTTAACTTGTACCAATGTAATTTCAAAACGTGAATAAATGAATACGTTTTACATATGTACTTAATAATATGAGAACAGAGTATGTTATTTCATTTTTTAAATACGTAAAATAACGTAAATATTCGATCAATATTAGACTTTAAATGCAGATCAAAACAGAACCCTTAATAAGTTTAAAGAATTAGTAACAGTCAGCCACGTCTTGCTACCAGCGCGGTTGAAACTAAAGTAAAGATTACCATGACAAGTTAGTCGATGAACATAACTCTGATCTCACTCAGTCGAACGACTCGGAATGTCTCTCATATCATTATTACATTCTTCCCAATGAAACGTCAGCAAAGACTGAAGAAACTTAGTTCTTATCAAAATATTTTATCTTTGTATCTATCTGTGATATGAACTACAAATCTGTCAAATTGACATGTAGAAAAAATGGCGCGCGCAGATTGTCAAGATTACATAGATGACACACTAATAATATTACCGGTATTATCTAGTAATTATTACCGGTAATGAAATAGTATGTACCCGATAAATAATCTAAATACAAGTTAAAACTATTGAATCAAGTAATAAACGTTATAAGTACACCGGAAATATACAGCGCGAGAATGTAGAATTGTATTTTAATTGTCAACCTAACAATTTATACGCCCACTGAGAAATCCATAACCCCTCACAATCGACCTCCTCAATACATCGTAAATAAAAAATATCAGTGTTTACAGTTCCCGAGACCGCGTTAATCGCGCGATGTGGTCCGATTGAGCTAATGTGCATTAATTTGGGTGGACAAGTTACCGTAATTAAACAAAGCCGGTTGTTGCTCGTCGGACCGTGAGTAAACACAGTAACACACGGCACTTTATGAGATACTACTTGTGTGACCGGGATTGATTACATTGGCTTAACATGATCGTATTAGCGATTCTACGAGAACGAATATTAGTGATCTAGCTTTAAAACAAATGATTACAAACCCATGTTTAACGATGCCCTTAAATAACTACGTAAATACGAGCACGTTTTAGTTAAAACAAACATTTAAAAAGAATTTGCTGAAAGCATTATTTTTTGTAAAATGAACATTTAAAACATACCATCTCATTGTCGCTAAATTAATTCCTCGGTCATAAAAAAATATCAAACATTTATAAATGCTTTTATTTTCAACGTAGAGGCCAAAATATTTTTTTAGGTCTTCCTTTCTGTCTTTTAAATCGACACGCAAAACACAGCATATTTGAGTGATATTTTGCATATTAATAAGTTTCAATTGGAATGAAAAATCAATCTATCCGTGCGTTATAATTGAAGGTAAATCTTAACATGACAAAAATAATAAGTCATCAATCAATGCTTCTTCATATAACGACTAGAACTACGCAACAACACGACGGCTTTATAATTGAAGTTAAGATTCACGACGCACGCACACACATGGAAATTTACGTGTGTATTCAGTACATGCATAAGATGCTGGCTGCTGCCGACAACAACCCGGCGCCGGTAACAACATGTTGATGTCGTTATCGTTCAGGAAGGCAGCGTAATATGAAATTTCATAGAGTTATACATCCATTGATGTCGTAGTCACATTTGCCAATGAAAAACCCCCTATCAAGAAAACGTATATCGATTGACAAACAGAAGAGAAAATATAGTGGATGGTAGGACTCATATACCATCTCACATATTTCTGCCCTGTAATATTGCCGTATAGCAATTGTATTCCAGTCTGAAAGATGCTCTAGAGTGCCAGCTACAATTATGAAAAAAAAAACAATCTGTTTTTAGAGGTGGCCACGCTATCGTGACCAACATCGAGTGACAAAAATGACTAACAATTACTAACAGCACGATTAGTAACATTTTCTAACAGAACTAACCTACATTAATAGTCCTAAAATTCACTAACGACTACTAATTAATATTCTTATGAACACCTAATACTAGCAAGATTTATCTACTAACTACAGTCCCTCTTACAAACCTATACAAAGTGTATTGTCAAAGTCCATTGTTATATTTAAAAAAATGGTACTAAGTCATTTTAACCTAAAGATATTTATCGCTGTTTAATTTCAACACATTTAACTTGTTGGCTAACTACACACTTGACATTGAAACAACTTTCAAATCCTTTGTTCCTCGTATTCATTCATAATTCTAACATTCTACATGTACTGGGTTTTTCCTTTAATATTTTCCGGCCAGATTACATATCGCGTCATTCCACAAAACCGCTAGTTTTATAAATATTTAGTATAAAGTTGACTTTGTGCAGATTTTCTTTGTCGCGAACTGCCGTAACAATGGCTCTTCATTCAACGTTATTCTCTCATAGAGCTTTGTTGGGAACAAGTTAGCTGAGACAACAATTGCTCCCTATTCACAATTCGTTCCGGAAACTCATTTTTTTCTGAACAAGTACCGAATGAAGCACTTGCTACAACACAATTTGGTATTGGTAATACAATTGGACGAAGTTTGGATCGTTGAATAAAGGAAGATGTGCTAAGAATAGAAGTTTAAAGACGGACTTATAAGTGTATTTATGTGAACGGCAAGAAAGCAGACGAATACTATCGCATTAACAAGTGACAAAAGAGAATTAACCGATTGTAATAGTTCTGCAACTGTAATAATTATACGTAAAATTTGTATGATAGTATTGGCAGTATAAAAGGGTGATAGTAGGCGAACTGAAGTTAGTTCCCATATAAGTCGAATATCTGATATCTCTAAGTAATATACTTCTCTCAGGTCGTTTACGTGCGGTAACTATGCTTGTCGCTATATCGGTGAGATCGGTAAATATTGTAAGTGCTTTAAATTGCGCATATATTGTGGATTGTTCCTAGAGTTTTTTGTGTTTTATTTAAATTGTAATTAAAATCAGGTTATGTGTTAATAAAATTGTTTTTTTAATTGAAAATTGTTTATTCTAGAAGAGAAGTTGTAGATGAATTAAGTCTATGTTACGACGCTTGATGAAATTTAAATGTACAATTAAACTAAAGTCAACGGAACAGTTACTAAAATTGACTTCGCTACTATAATCTTAGTAACTTAATTATCACAACCTATGACTGTCCCACTGCTGGGCTCAGGTCTCCTCTCACAATATTAAGGTTATAAGCTTCGTCCACCATGCTGGCCAAGTACGGTTTGGCAAATCACACAGCTTTGAGAACATTATGGAGAACTCTCGTGTGAAAATATTTTCTCACGATATTTTCTCCTACCAAAGCAATTAGTAGTTAACTTGTAATACGCACATAACTTTTATTTAAAAATTATAGATGCGTGCAGGGTTCGAACTCACGCCCCATGTTGGGGAAATCAAAGTCCGCACAACTAAGCTATCACTGCTTTAGTTACATAAAATCTAGACATATAGAAGTAACTATATCCCAAGGCACGATTTAGTGGTTTCCACAACACAGTTCCAAAAATCTACATCACAACTATTTACACGAACTGTTTGCCGATTTCTCGTTGTAGCCATGTGGTGTGGT
>DWPA01006301.1:0-11104 GCA_018251375.1 Calpodes ethlius
GATTAATTTGCTGTAATTCAATTAATCGCAAATTGGGCAAGGAGACGAGTAGTCGCAATGCGAGCAACTGCACATGGGTATAGCTAAGCCAGGATCTCTTCTCTTGAGGCTTCACCATAGCCGTCCAATGCTGCAGTAAGCAGGAATATGGAATATTTACTCCAGGATATGTATAAAGTGGTAAAACATTATTTCATGTGAAGGTAAACAGGATTTATCATGGTTGTTAATAAAACAGCTAAAACTTTACATTGTTTTTATTTTAATATATATGGAATAATAAATTAACCCCCCTATGTATATACCGTCCTATCACCAAACACGTTGGCTGCCTGCGCACTATCTCTGTCTCGTTCTAGCTAGGCTATTTGTATAACACTGTCTCATTCCAATAGTGTTGCCATGTAGTTGAATACGGAAGCATTATTTAGATTACGTGATTTTATTTTAAGATAGTACATAGACTCGTTATATAAAGTTAATTACAGTTATTAAAGACAGAAGTGTAATATAATTACAAAGATGTAATTCATGCCACATGACAACGCCAGTTACATGTGTAAAATTATGTTTAGTTAAATCGTAAAGTAATTGAAAATAATTCAAAACTATGGCAAATTTTAACTTTCTATTGGAAATATACATTACTTTGTTATTACATTTTAACAACGATTCCAGACAATGTATAATATATAAGCAATAATGTGTAGTTCCACAGGATTCCAAATTTAAATTCAAAAACTTTTTTAATAATTTCAGTGATGTAGATGACAGAAAATGTATCTTAAACATATATAAACATTACGTACGTTACGTAGTCACGTCGTACAGGTTAGATTTTAATTAAATGCCATCGAAAGCAATGTTTTCATGGCAAATTCCATTGCAGCAAACGTGATTAGCCAATCACCTTATCCGAAATGTACCAGAGCATATTCGTAGATCAATTGGTGACATGATGGACGCAGACAATTTAAATAAACATTAATATTCGCACTACATCTATCATAGCCCAGCTATGTCGAGCAAGAGACTATCAAACGTTGAGCATTTTTTACCAGCACACGTCATTATTATAACATTCCACCAAGATTTTACGGATTTATTACCATAGCTATAACCGCTGGCATCTAAGCGAAAAGAATATAAATTAAGCATTTTCCCGCGCGGTTTTCGAACGAACGACAATGCCGCCATCTTGTAAAAAAACGCGGAATTACAACCTACATGTAACATGGCAACATTGAATAATTTGTACCTAAATTACCTTAGAGCCTTTTATGTATATTTTGTTAGTTTAGTTACGTTAAATGTCTAAAATGGCGCTCAGTAACAATTTCGTTTGTTCGGACACCGCCCCACAGCACACTCTCGCAATTGTCTACTTCCTACACCAGAAATAATAATTAAATAATAGTCTCGCATCAAATGTATTTGGATTTAACTTTGGGTAACTAAATTCTATTTACATAATAATATAAAGTCCCGCACAAACTTTTTATGACCATTTCAGACGACAATTGAATACAAAAAGCATAGTCCAACGCAATAACTTTACAAGCTCGCTAAAACAAATTGAAATACCGAAGATTTTTGTTCAAAATGTACATATAATATACTTACAAGCGAAAAAACAAATTGCTACTCACATATCGCATTCCGTTCAAGAATCGAGTCACAAACTCACTAAAATTAACTTAAAATTATTTAAAACACTGGAAGAAAACGAAGTCGATTTTTTACGTCAAGCTCTGTTATATATTGTAATACATGTTAATTTTCAGTTTATTTATAATTACCGTTATAACTGTTTATCTGTTAAATACTCAAACATACTTTGATTTTATAAATGTATTGAGTAGTCTGTATAACATTGCTTCAAATCGAGACTTACTCTGTGACGTGTCTCGATTAAAACTTGACGTTAAAAATCGATACCGCATGAACAATTTCGGTGACATATCCGAATACGTGACAGCGTAAGCATCATGCATTAGACTTATTATTATGAAAAATGCTAACAAATAACACTTCGTATAAACTTAGGCAATACTTAACAAGTAGGTACAACTTATACCGAATATTGTGTGGGTATTAGACGCATACGCATTGCAGTTGTTAACATTGTGAATCTGTTTAAATATTCAAATGTAGAATATCAGTTGATATATTCCAACATTTAACACGCAACACTTCAGTAAATAAATATTGCTTTTCGCTTTTTAAATGTCTTTAGATTGTCTTATCACAATGGTTGGATATTTTTTACTAAAGTTACGTTATTTTTTTCATGTTTTATAAAATGCTGCTTAGAATATTTCGCTTAGTGAAAATTTAACAAGCGTTCGTTTCACATTTTTGTAAGCGACATTTTGCACTGAGCTCTCGTAACACCAACGTAATTCCATGAGTGTTTTGACCATTATCAAGCCTTAACAGCTCTAGAAAATTATTTGTACTATCCATCAAAATCGTAATCATTTACTATCATTGCATGATTACTAATAAATTACGAAACTTTTATTATTTTAATTAACTTTAGTGGAATTCAGCCGTGTCTGGGTCAGAGGAAGACTACTGACAATTTAATTTATTGAAAAGCTTACTTATTTACGTTCTAACAGCCATACCTAATGGCGTATCGTGAACAGAACGAACGAATTGTTAGGTACACGGAATACGCGCCAAAAGCCCGTCACAGATTAAACATTGAAAATCACATTTAGTTTTCATTAAGAAAGAAGCGTTCGTCCGTTCCGTTCAAAACATCCTCAACAATCTATCACCCCGTCGTGGAAGTAAAACTAGTTTTATTTAATAGGAAAAATTAAACGAATTAGGTAAACAAATAAATTACCTTATAGGTTAATCACTAAGGAAGCGTCGTGAGGTGGAATATATTACATATTATATTAAAAATATATATAACAAGAAATAAGTGTAGAGTGAAAATCGAAAATACTTTTAAAAAACGTTCCGTTCAACTATATCCACCTTTTGACTAATCTACTTAAATATTGGCGTTATATTTAAGATGTAGCTTAAAATACATAAATTATATTCAATATTAAGCATCGTATGGAATTCAATTGCTCTGTTCAGTTTAGTTTATGTTTGTTAAATGATTTATTGGATTATAAACTTTAATAAGGAAGTTTTTGTCAAGCTGCTTAGTGAAAAAACTTTTTGTGATTCATTTTGAGCATGTAACAGTTGTAATATGCTCCGTTTTATACATTGTGTCATGCCCAAATGCACGCATTGCATACGCATACTACAAAATAATATGCATACTACGTTTATCCACTGAATAGATGGATACGTAAATGCAAGTACTAGCATTGCGTAACCGCCATTTCATTTTGTAACTACCATTTTGTATTGTAACCATCATATTGATTTGTGATTATCGGCAGTGTTAATAACTAGCGGCTAATTTAAATATTTTCTCGTTAATATTTTCCCGCCATTAAGTTTGTTTTTTTTTCTTCTTGTTCTTCTAGGCCAGTTCGTGTTATTACGTTTTAAGAAAACTATTATTGTGTGTGTGTTCCGGCCATTACTAAGTCAGCCATTGCTAAGCTTTACACGATTTTACAATTCTTGTAAAAAATCTCCAATTTCACTAATGGAAGAAACGAACAATAACATTGTACCTAGAATGTTTTTAACTAATTTGAAGTTTACTATGACGTGTAAATTTTTGGTTTAATTTTTCATCTAAAATTTTATTTAAAAATCAAATGGACATTTTATTTAATTTTTCAATAAATTTTACTAAATCAAATATCAGCTTAATTTAAATTTTGAGCTTTTACACCTAATTTACAGTATCGAATGCATGTTTTGTAACGAAAACTGATGCATTTTGCTATAAATCTTATTAAAGTTAGTTATCTTTCACAGTCGTCAACTAGCAATATTTAAATAATAATTAACTCTAACCAGTTATTTCGACTCAACAACCGTATTCCAACTAGATACACAGAAAATAACACGCCTACCCTACAAAATGTTGCCGTTTCAAAAAACATCAACGTATGAAAAATCTAACATATACTGGAGCGTAAAAATCTTAATGCACCACACTGCAATTTCATTCCTATTGCCCTTAAAATAGAACCCTAAACCACACAGTCACATATTACAAAGTTTTTTTTTTAATATCAAACAATACAATAGGTATAAAGGAAGATCAAATTTCATTCATACAGCCTTATAAATAAAACTACCAAATAGTACAAAAAATCTACCAAATACTTGTTTAGAATCTTTGCGTAGTAGTATATTGTGCAAATAAAAAAATTGGAAGAGTCTATATTTGGAACACATAATTTCTATGTATCTAGTTGAAGCACCTACAAATTTTAAGACGTATTTAAATATTAAATGTATTATTATAACCAGATGTTGTATTGCATTAGCATTAAAAACTATTGTACATTAAATTATCCTAGACTTTAACAGATTTCTTTGAACTTAACACAATTAATTTATTTATCCGTATTTCAACATTTATTTAATTATGGAGCTGCAATGTTGGTATGAAAATTATTTTGGAATTTAATTATGGTAAAATGTTATTAAACAACGATTAGAAATTAAATCATACTGCGAATTGAATGATTAAAATCCATGAAATGTGAAAATCACATTTAGTATGGGACATGAGACCTGTTCAGCGCATGTTAGTAAACAAATTCTCCTAGCTCAATAATATTTCAACCCAGTTCCATTTTAGCATATCTAATTATAATATCCATGTTAAACCCTTACTTAAACCCAAAACTTAAACCTTTAAACCCATTATCGAACGGAATTTCGAAAAGCAATCATCCATAGCCCTTTGAAAGCTTTAAGAGGAAAATGTACCTAAAAATATTGTATTTCGCTTTAACCTCTATTGGTGTCGAAACGCCATTTTTTTCAGCGTGAATGAAACGTCAAAAAATTAACGATAATTTTGTCGCAAGCTTTTTAATTAATTACCAAGTTTCTAATGCGATATTACTTTAAATTGTGACAGTAAAAGGATTAAATATAGATCGTTGATTTTTATAGTCAACAACGTGATCAAAAACAGTAATTATTGTTGTCAAAGAAATTAAAATGTTAGTTCCATAACTTGGGCTTATTTTGTAACTTCTTAATTAATCTCTTTCCGGCCTACCGTCATAAGTCGTGAGTTTTTCGACTACCCTCATCTGGAGTTATCGCTTTAGAAACCCGATTATTATCTATACGGGCTGGTAACATGTGTTATTATCATTTGTTGCATTCAAATGAAGCCAAAGATCAGGCGATAGCAAGCAAACGCGCGGCTCGCGTTAAAAAGTCCAAGATTCGATTCCACAAGTTCCTCAATGAATTGGAGCGGTTAAACAAAAATCGCCAAAGGAAGACCACGGCCGCCACTTGGGTGACGACGTGCACTATGTATAACCTGTGAATGAAGAAAATAATAACATTAATTCACTGAATAACTAAGAATAAATAATTGAAAATAATAACTGTATGCTTGAGGCACTTAACTCACGAGTTAAATTAAAATTTAAAACTGAGTTACAAATAACATAAAATAGAAATTATAGAAGATGTTTTGATAATATTGTTGCAGTATTCTAAACTGACAAACTTGATGAAGATAAAACCAAAAAAAAACTACAATAAAATTCGAATTGTCGAAATGTTTTACGTTAACTACCCCCGGACTCACTTATAACTCACACGCCTAACTCATTATTACAAATAATGTTCAATCCTCTGAAGTATATTAATATTAAACTTGTCTTTCTCCATTTAGGGTTTAATATTACTTACGCAAATTCCGTTCAATAACTTAATACTTCAATCAATGACCCATAAGGTTCAAGTAATGATATTCATTCTCATGAACCGATCTTCGGGCTTCGAGTTCTTGAGTTACTCATACGGAGACAGAAATATTTCAATTTCAATGCCTTTCATTATTACCACTTCTTCGACCATGTATGCCATTTCTGTTGTAATGTATGCCAAGAAAACAAACGAGTACTTACCTACGCAGTACTTTTCTAGAACCGGGCAGCGTGTTGGGGCTCTCCTTGAAGAGGAACCTCCGAATGCCCAGCACGTAGGACTCTATATACGCGTCCCAGTCGATGTTGGTCACGTCAAAGTCGAACGTGTTACGGTCCTCCGGCGAGAGGAAAGTACACAACGCCTTCACGTTGTCGTCTGCGAAGGCCCATTGACGGGTCGTGAAATACTCTAAACAACCTGAGGCTTTTTCGAGCTTGTTCTGGACTCTGACCATCCTGGAATTGTAAAATAACAAACACCCGTTATAGCAGAAGTGGAAGTTGAGTGTGAAGTAAAAATAAAGGATTTCGGAATTCATGCTACAAAGGATTTAAAAAGTATCATAGATGATGATCGAAATTGGTAAGTGAAATGCGAAGAAAGGCTTAATGGACTAAATTTAATAGAAAACTAGATAAACCCTGCGCGCGTTGTTACGCCAAAAACTAAAATAAGTTAATCACAGTGGTGCCATCTGTCGAAAAATGGTCGGACAAACACAAAAACCTTCTTGGGCTCATACACGACAACTTTGCTTAAGATCATCACATGATCAAATGCATAGTTAATGATTCTATAAAGGATATACAGACAAACATTCATTTTTATATACATAGAAGAAATGGATCACCACAATCTCGAGAAGTTATAGCCGCTAAAAGTAAAACGTATCATATATCATTAAATATAGTTAATTAAATCGTAAGATTCAAGACTACAGACTTTGACGCAGATACATAAAATACAAGAAACCTAGAACTAATGTTGATCATACCATCCACAAAAATACTTACATAGGTTTTTTCCCGGTAATCCAAGAAAGAAAGTCCATAAAGTTGGCTGGTGCGCGGTGTTGGAGCAGCGTTAAGGCGGCATGTTTGAGACGGTTGCCGGTTATGTCTCCTCCGGGGTACCATACGACCTCGCCTGTAACAGGGAAAGTTTTTATATTTGCCAATTTTCTTTTGTATTGCATCGCTTACCACCAAGTCCACTAACTTTCAATGACGAAATATTATGACAATTTTTTTACAACAATTAACATTTAAAAAGATGACTCTCTTAAGTTATAGTACGTAAATTAGTAACTGAAGTCAAACCTGTTAGCATAATAGTAAAGTCATACAAATTTACAGAGACTTAATAAGAGAAATACAAGAAATATTTGTTACTTGAAGAATATTTTGTCACTTTTTATTTGGTAGGTCAATAAATGCATCAAATAAACATTCTGTACCGATTCTTAATGAGAGCTGTATAACCATGAATATCTTTTATTTGTTCTTGAAACTATATTCTGTGTTTCCCTAGAGAAAAGTTAAGAAGACGTTAAATAAAATAGAAGATAGACTGAGGTAATTGGTTGCACATAAATTTCTCCACTCACTGAACGGATGTTTTCGCATGTACTTGAAGCTAGTCTTGACGAATCGTTGCCACGTGATGGGATTCTGTTGGCCGGTGCAGCAGTTGTATACGACAACACCGTCTCCTCTGCAAAAGAAGATACATTTGCAATTCTAGCATATGCTGTAATTGTAAATCTTCACAGATAAGCTTGACTGTCATAAGAAGTTTATGACTAAAATTATGACATCAATCTTCTCAATATACAGTATTAAGTGAGTAATATCTCAATGATCGATTCAATACATATAATACAATACAATACAATACAATACAATACAAGCCTGAAATTAATAAATGGGATAAGTGACATGTATAAGTTAAATCATAGCTATCATCATCATCAACGTCATCACGTCGAGCTAATTTCTACCCGAAGTTTTCATTTACCAAAACATTTCACAAAATAACTTCTACTTTGAAAAGTACCTTCAGAATTTTAACCCCTGTAGACGATAGATTACATAGTAGTTAATTGCCTTTTTTTTCTGTATAAACTTTTTGTTGTGTAATTTTTTTTTTTCTTAAATTTGGAACATTTTTTAAATTATTTGTTTTGTCAATTCTATTTGTAAAACAATCAAAGTAAAGGATGTGAACGAAAAGGCTGCCAGTATTATTTTTAGAAATCTTTCATCTTTTTTTTTTGTTAAATTCTCCAAAGCGATCATAATTTCAATCCGGCTGCAATTCAAGATTCTATAGCTCCTTCTTCAACGATAAAACCCATATAGACAGTAGTTCATCGCCGGTGGTGTTACCATCCATTGCCTCACAGACAAACAGAGTTACGAATTTGATTTGCAAACCAAATGCCTGCGACTACCTGACCAGCTCAATGCGCAAACACAATTGAATGGGAAAGTTGTTTAGCTTGTAGAGTTTGATAAATGCTGTGTGTAAAAGTATTAATTGTAGTCGATGTAAAGTGAAATTATAACGTGATTTTATAATTGTAATATTTAATTTTTGTCTAGGTAACTTATTATTTTGCAGTCTTTAAACCAATTTAGTCAGTCTATAAGTTATAATAATATATATTATAAATCTATTATGTATATATAAATACGTGTGTATATATATGTAGTAAATTATATTTATAGATAGTTAAATAGTTAAAAATACACTAAAAATACTCTCTAAGGTTGTTTACGTCGTTAATAGTATGTTTATATTCAAATGAGGCATCACAAAGATCTATATGGGGAAACAGATTTTATTTGTCATCGGATTCGAATCCGGGATTCTTCGCTTAACTGGCATAGCAACTGTTAACTAGGTTATAGGATGGAGAATGCCAATTTTGAAACATATCTCGCGCTGATGCATTACCTTAAGCATATAGAGATAAAGTAAGAAAAAAAGATTATAATAAATAAAGATTAAAGTTAATGAAGATCTTAAAGATATCTTAACTGGATATGCAATTTCACTTTTTAATATTAACTAAACTTCGAGAAAATTTGTATTATGCAGAGTATAAGGAGTAGGATCATTGCAATGTTTTTTTATTATATTATTAGTACCAAGTTTAAAAATATCCATAGTTTAACAGATCCTATATTTGTCTCTTTCTAATATCACTATCTCATTTCATCGTTTTTCAAATAAAAACGGTATGAAATAAAATCTCAATTTAAAAATGCAATTAACTGCCTGTTGCTCAAGCATATTTAACTCTTACATCATTCAATGAACCCCCAATTGATCCCCCTGACCCCCTATAAATCAAAACCATAATCCCTACCATTACAATCACCTCTCAATGCTATAATTTCCCATAAAGATATATTACGTTAAAAACCGTACGTTAAAAACTAAAATATGGCTCGCGAAACACCCGTACGTGTAATAATTGAGCACATGTGGTTTAAAGTACCCTCGGTGTGTGGAATTCAATTTATACCCGCATTTAAATGTAGGTTATCTGTTTAAAATATTATTTTTTTACGACGAACTTTAAATATTAAACCCTACTTTAAATTCTAATGCTTCATTATGTTGCAAAACATTATCAGACGATATTTCAATAAACCATTTATAGATACATAATAAAGTATCCGGACTTTAAATATCATTTCTGGGTGTAAAATAATCGTCTAAAGTTGTCTTGTGCATCGTCATTAAATTCAAGATGTGTTGGCGCTAATGCCTCCATTTTGTAATGACAAGTCAAGTAGTTCTGTCATTAACTGACATTGGCAATGTAGAGGCTGATGTTAAAATGCACTTAATTAGAGAAAGTTTTACTCTTAGACCATTTTCATACAGTCGCACTAGTATTCTCTTCTCAATTATGAAGCTTCCGGTTCCGTTTATAAAAGCTTTTAAATTTATATTTAATCTGTTACTGTTAAATGTCAATCTCTTAAACCCACTTCATTTTAATGTTCTCATCATCATCATCACAACCCATAACTATCCTACTACTGGGCTCAGATCTCCTCTTACAATGTGGAGGCCATAGTTCACCACGCTGACCAAACGGATTGGTAGACTTCACACCATCAAGAACATTATAAAGAACCCTCAAGTGTGCAGGTTTACGATGTTTTCCTTCACTGAAGCAAGTGATAATTAACTTACAATACGCATTAATTTTTAATAATTAGAGGTGTGTCAGGTTTCGAACTCACACTCCTATTCGGGAAACCAGCGTTCAAACCTCTAGGCTATCACTATCTATCTATCTAACAGCTTTTAAAGATCCATTGCTGGACAAAGGCTTCCTCTAATTTGCGCCACTCAGACCGGTCCTGAGCCTTCTGAATCCAGCTATCACTACTATAGCTCTAATATTCTACCAGTTCTAAATATAACAACACACCGTGAAAGGTTTAGATCGGAGTACCGTTGCTTCGTACTGTTATTATTCATCACTACATTTAGTTCTACTTTATCTGATATCGATAGAGTTTACTGAACTGTTGTATTATTGAAAGGTTTTCTGTACGTGTGTACTAATCTATTATATGTATAGAGTACAGAAAATATAGAGAAGATAGAGTCCCTGCTTTAAGCAATTATTTACGAAAAAAAAATGAATATTGAAGGGCAACGTACACGCATACACACAAAACAGAGAGAGAGAGAAGGAGACTCAGTCAAACACGCGCACGCGCAAACACACATACATACAGACATGCAGAGCCATGTTTGTTTTGTATTGAAGATTTTGTCACAGATAATTTACATATACCTATAACACAGGGGCAATTAATCCTAGTATAAGGTTGTGAACTTTTTTTATTATCTACTAAACTCAATTACCAAACAGGTGCTACAAATACAGCTTAATACAATATTCGTAGTAATCAAATATTCAACCAAAGGGCGACAGAGAGTCTGTTACATAATTGAACACCTGCACTTATATGGTAACAATTAGAACCCATTCGATACGTCAGTCACGTGCCTTGTCTAGTTACTGATGAATTCAATAAGGGCAAGGTTGGTAAGTGTGATAATGTCGGGTGTAAGGAGCGGGGATTTTGTATGCCTTTTAGCACGTATTTACTTATATCTATAAAATATCTTATTAGACGTTTCATTCATTATTACAACCCATAATTGTCCCACTGCTGGGCTCGGGTCTCCTCTCACAAGGTGAGGGGTACAGGCCATAGTCCACCACGCT
>DWPA01006302.1:0-11103 GCA_018251375.1 Calpodes ethlius
ATTGATTGAATTTATAAAATACAAACTTACAATTTACAGTTTTTTTTTTGTTATTTTTAAACACATTTTTTTCGAAGTCAGATATTTTTTTATAATTTGTTATAAACATTGTATATGTCTATATTACTTTTTTTGTTCATTATTACATTAAAATCGTATCCTGCCTTAAAATCATAAACTATAAATCGTGTAGCATTTTATATTCACGAGATTACAGGAGTGTCATCATCTATTACTCGAAGTATTCGCTCAAAGTCAATTCCGGAGCAGTCTAATCCCGCGCGTTACTTGGGAACTCTCAATACTCCGGAGCGCAATAAAAAATAATTTAAATTGCTCTTACAGTGACTCCTATCTGAGGACATTTGCATACTAAAATAATGCAAAAATCTATGCGCGGGAATCCGGCCGCGTTCCCATTGTTGACACGGGATTAGATCACTGTTTTGTGGCTAGGCACGTCATTTCAGCCCCATAGAAGAAAAACTAACAATTTTCAACTTTCGATAAAATCACAATTTAGTGGTAGTTTTTCAAAAATCGTTATAAAATTTTGTATACAATACCATTTTTTACATATACTATGATGTAAATCAGAATACCTACTCTATAAAGTAAATTTTATGATATTGCATTTAAAGTAATTTTGACTGAAATGTTAGTTAATTTTCCTTACATGGGGATGATTTATCCATCAACATAAATACTTATGGTCGTGTCATTTATTAGCCAGTACGATTTTAGAAGTAATGAGTTTTACGTGTAATTATTTAGTTTACATAGCACACGACAGTAATTGTTTTAGCATCATAATCATTATGGTTATATATGCCATCTCTGTTATTTATTCTATTTCATTATTCCTGCCTTTTTTTTGAGACAAGTTTTCATAAAATAATATATATTTTTTTATTTGCAGGTAAGAGCAACAGGACCGACCACTCACATCCATGGTTTGCAATTACAGTAAATATTAATAATTTCGTATTCAATAAATAATTATTACAAACAATTTCCAAGCAGAAAAAAACACGATGTTATGTGACGTCATAAGTACAGTATCATAGCTATAAATGAAATCCAATGGAAACGCGCCCCAACATTAGACGCGTGGGGCAAAGAAATTTTATGTGTTATTTTTTCTTGTTTTGAAATATGCGCGCCGTTACGATATTTATTGCCTCCGTGGCGGTTTCGTTCGGAAATAATGAGGTTTCGTTCGGAAAGGGCAATTTAAATGTGAGTACATTGAGTCTTTACTCCGTAGGGTGTTTCTGAACGCTTCCTTGCTCGATCGGCTGAGAATAGATTAAAAATAAAAACCTCTTAGGCGCCATTACGGTTATTTTTATGACTGAAGAGCTCTTAATCGAGAATTTTTGTTTAGACGAATAACGATTTTTTGTAATAAAACATAAATAAAGAAGATAACAATAAAATAATGAACAATATGTTAAATAAATGTTTTATTTCAGTGATTACCATGTACAAACTGTAAAAAAGCAGTTAAAGACTTCCGTAGAGGGACAGATAAGTATAATATTTTGGAACACAGCGGTCGCGGCCGCGTCACGGTAGACGAGCTTAATATTGGTAGATGGTACTAATAAAACGATAGTCTCATAACAGTTGATGCGCGATAACGCTGCGAACGAGATATAAAAGCTATTCACATATTTTTATATTAATTATATAATTAACAGACGCAAGTGTACCGCGACCGGGTCGACGCACGGCGCCGATACGAGCCGAGGGTCCGAATTTAGTTTCAAATTAATTACCCAAAAGAATATTAAAATATTAAGTATTTTAATGGGGTTCGGTAGAATTTGTGATCCTGTTTATGGTTTCCTGTGTGGTAAATAATTTATTATTTATTTTCACTGTCCTACCGTGTTAAGTACTAAAAGTGGTATTGCTTGCTTAACTGAAGTGGTGCTGGAGTCCTATTTTTTTTATTTTGTATATAACAAAAAATAAATATATAAGTAACTGGCCGAATACATGCCGGTCGAACGTGACAGAAAACTTTCTTAAACCCCGTTTGAAAATGGAACCCTAATTAAATTCGAACGTTAATTCGAATGAAGGTTTACGGCACTTGTAAATCTAATTCAAAATTGTATTAATACGAACAATAATCATCCAACGTTTCAAACGATAATAATTTCAAACAATATTTTCTCATAAAAAGTAGCTCGCATTCAAACATTAATCCAAACTTTATAATTATGGGTGTATAACCGAATTTGGAGTGCGAGCCCGCATAACTAGCGATCATAATACAGATAAATGATAATTAATTAAAAAGAACGTATCCACCAAACCGTCGGCTTCCAAACTCGGAGGTTACCGCTATGCCGGATTGCCACGACCGCGGAGCCGCTAGCCGTGGCAATTGTTCTTTTATCGCCTTGTTCTTCACTTTAACTAGCCTTGGCCGGTGTAACCGTGTCACTGCACTAAATAAAACATTAACAAACAAAATCCTTCATATGGCAATAAAAAATATTAAATACTTGCTAATTAATGTTTGCTTAACGAGGTTCCTTACATATTATATTCGTGCTTGAATTATTATCGGTCATAATTATAACTGTCTACTGTTACATTTACCTGTCGCACCTGTTTTTGGGTTAATTCCAAATTATTATTAAATATTAAATATAGGAATCTATATACATAAAATAGGTTTGAATTCTATCCTATATTCCGCCACCAATGTTACAAGCACGTTATAATAAATTAATAAAAAAATATTATTACTTGGCTGTACGAATAGTGTAACCTTTGTCTGAATTCGATACGTTACAGATACAAAGATTTAAAAAATAAGTGAAGCATTAGAACGGGCGACGCGCTCGATAAGCCGATACTTTCTCACAGGCCCCATTAAAAATTAATATGCAAATAATTAAAATCCATCAATCCCTCGACCCTTTACGTCGATAAATTAAAAAAATAAAATGGGCCGCCGTTAAAGAAACCAGTCTTACGTCGATCGTACGCGTCCCTCGCGATTGTTCTATGATTTATACCGAGCGTATGCAAATGCCGATAAGATATGCATTTTCAATAATTATTCGATATTATTTGGAAGCCGGTTTTGCTCCTTAATATGCGAATAACAATTAGTATTTTATTAATTTTCCGTAGTTCTCACGATGGGGCGAGTATCGGGCTCGCGTGTAATGAGATCGCGTTCGTTATCGAATGATTTTAAATGGATTTTTGTCGATATCGTTATCCGCGAAGAATAGTTCCGTAGATGAATTTTGCAAAATAATTAATCATGATTACATTTTTAGTTTGCTAAATCCTTGATGTTTAGTTTCACGTAAGTTTTGTTGGCGACAAAGAAAGTTCAATGCGTAGATGTGGATATTAAGCGACTATTACCGATTTAAACATGCAGTTCCTCGTTATAATAATATTTCTCAAGAGGTATTTTGCGACAATCCTTTCAATCCATTTTATTGTAACAGATTAAGAAACTCAAGAAAAGATCTGTGAAAAAAAACTGATATAAATGCGCGTACGCATTATAAAAAACCCATTTCCGATATTCGTTTTCTTACAATGGGTTAAAGATCAATACAAGACATTGACATCTGGCCCGAGGGTCGTCTCACCCTAATCCTATCTGCATGTATGTGTCGAACAAAGGTACATCACATTTATTAAACCTGTTTTACCAATTGATAGGCCGATTCCGATATTTTAATACGACAATGGGGTCAAATGCGCGTCGATTTGCATACGATTTCTTTGGCTATGCAAATGATCGGTAGAAGGAGCCTGCGTCGGTATGGGAAACTGATTTTAGGATCGCGCGTATGTAAATCATAGAGATAAGGCGAAATATGCTTTATCTGCGCCTCAGTTGGTCTCGCGCGTCTGCCGTGACAGCGTGCCGTGGACGTATCGTTTCGACAACTACGGAAACACTCGTTCGGTCGGGCGGTGCGCGCGCTTACCCCGAAACGTTAACACTAAACTTAATATTTTAATTGAATTTAAAAAAATCGATATTTAAGATATTGGATAATGCTATTAATATATTATTAAGTCGGTGAGTGTTTAAATTTTTATTAATGTGAATGTGATTTAATGGACTGTTCGGTGAATAAGACTCCTTTTGAAAACCAAATTATGAAAATCAGAAATTACTACTTGGAGGTGAGTTTTAGTTTCACGTTTTGAGCCACACGACGGACGGATTACTTCAACGGAACATGTAACGTTGACTTTTATGTCCGTATTTACCATCAATAATTACTTTTAATTATTATAATTTAGATGCCGAGATTAACATTATTATACTGAAGCATAATTAGCAATGAGTCTCTAATTTAAATTAGTCCTAATAAAGCTTATAATATTAATGTGTAGTAGCTACGTAAGTACTTACCTATAAATTTCGAACTTTATACTTCATAATAATTAGGAGTTTTATTTAAAATCAGAATAAAATATATTGTTTTTTTCCTATATTTAAATTCTCCTGGTGTAGACACTTATTCTATTAATCATAAGTCCTTTAACGACACGTCATTATAATTGACACCATACCCGTAGCTTGTCAACGTCCTCCGATAGTTCGATTCGTTAAATAGGCCGAGTGTCTCAATCATTGCAAATATTACTATTTACCTACGTCCGTCCTATCTATCATTTCGAGCGATGTAAATAAAACAACTGTCAGCGGTGACTGACAGTTTCAAGTGTAACGTTACATGTTTTAATTGTGAGTGTATACGAGAATATAAGTAGATACATTGCGCAATGGAGACGAAAATAATTATTTTAGGAAGTTTCATATTGGCTAATTGTTAAAATTTACTACTCAAATGAGGGCTATTCTATCAATATGTAACAATATACTCGTAAATGAAAGCTTCCACACCCTCGCACTAAGGGTCGGTGTCGCGGATGTCATGCAAACATTCTGTCACACAAATGTCTATCCCGACCGGGATCGAACCCGGAACCTGTCGCTTCGCACGTCACACGTCATGTACCTACCAACTAGACCAGGGCGTCATCCTATATCCAACATGTTACCCAACTATGGAACTTTTAATAAGACTTATAATTCTCTAAATCGGATGGTTGGTGATGGGGGTGGTTACTATCTCCGTGTAGGTACGTTAAAGTGAATAAATAAACGAAATAAAACACAAAGTATGGTACAACCGCTTTAACCCTTGAAGACACACCCCGGACTGGGTTGCTAATGAAAAGAGAATCCGTAATAGGACGATCGGGTAAGGAGTGCGAAGGTGATTGGATGTGGCGGATTTATGAGCTGAATAACTGTGCACAATGTTGCTGTTAGATAAAGTACGTCCGTTTGAAATAATATTACTGTATTTATTTATTTAAACTTTACAAATCAGTAATACGATCAATGGCGGTCTAATGCCTAAAGCATTGTCTGTCTGTCAACCTTTGAGAAGTAAGAAAACATCGATTATCAGTTCTAAAGATAATAATAGACGTAGGTAGTTATAGAATTTATAATGTAGTATAATATTTTATCCCTTGTTACATTGCAATACGATAAGATGCATATACTATTTAAGGAAGTACATAGATTAAATGAAATATTTTATGTATGTTATTAAGTTAGAAATATCTCAATTAACTTGATATATTATATCATCATTGTAATATTGAGACTCAACGATTTAAAACAAATCTTTTAAACAATAAGTACCAAGTATCAGTGGTATAAAAACCTCAATAAATACTATTTTCTACTATCTTGATGTTTTTCCCATATAAATAACGGCATTTTCTTCACAAAGCGCGGTTCTAATTTTAAATCGTATACCGCATCCAAAAGGGTGCGGTCCGCTTGCGTCCCGACCTCGGTCCCCACGTCTCCGGTAATTAAGAGAGGCACAAATTAGCGACACGAAGACGAATGTTTTTCTTTCGGCCATGCGGGCTCTGTGAGGTTGCCGTACGAATTTGCTGCGCTCCAGTGCGCCCTGGGACACTGCTTCCATTTTAGGGTAAAGCCCGTTTGATTCTCTGATAAACTTAATCAATTATAATTCATTTACATTGGTAATTATTTTAATATTTATAATTTTAATTTTCGCTGCATACGATTTAAAAATGTACTTACGAAATGTAACTATATACTGTTAACTTTAGTGTATAAGCAAAACATTGCTTGTACTCATATGTAACAGGTACTTCTGTTGATATCCGTTCTATGAATTCTTCTCGAATATGTATAATGAACGTTATACTAGAAGTACATAATTTTAAAGCGTAGGAAAATGTGCAATACTTGGTATGATACAAACTCCTCGTACAAAAACTTGAAACCGAAACTTTGGTATAATGTATAATAATAATGGCAATTAATTTCGCTACTTTATGTTTAATACGTCGCGTAGCGCGTAGCTGGGACGAGGACACGTAGACAATTACTCTTTGTTTTTAACTCGTAACAATATTTAATTATCGTCAGAACAAAAGAAGTCTACAAACATTTTTCCAACCACAAAACAAACAAATCGAGTTCGTTTCGAAATCGTTTATTTAGCATTAGGAGCTATTAAAACGCGCACAAAAAGTACTATTCTCGCAAACATTTTTCGTGCGTACCGTACGCATTAAAATTGATCAACACATAACGACGTTATCCACATAATGCCGACCCTACTCAGCGGTCACTTCGACAGCGGTTGCCAACCTTTCCAAATTTGTGGTGGTGGGTCGCCCCCCTAATTTCCAACCCAGTTTTTACGTCAATGTTTTTCTATAGAAGCCACGGTATAAATGAATGTCGGGGGATATCAAAACATCTCGTATCGGGGGCCAAGGTTGGGGAAGGATTACGTACAAGGATGCTTTGACGGGTACCGTGACTAGTCCAGTTTGGGCCCGATGTGTTGGTGCTAAGCGGAGCGTGCCTTACGTTGCCTACGCCTTTGTATACCTACCGAACAGTTTCATTTGGAGATCAACATTTTTATTGTAATTTCTTTTATGTTTTATAATATTTATTCATTTTGGAACTTACGAGAAGTCTACATTGTTATTAATAACAGACGTTTTATTAAACTATAATTTGATATCGCAAGCTCAGTCCGTTGTACTAGGATATAATAAATAGTGTGAGATACATAAACAAAATTTCTATCCCATATACATGTGCCCTATCGGAGACACAGTTATTGCCATCGAAAGGGCCTCTATTAAAGGTAGATCATAAACCAGATTTAAAAACTATTATTACTATTGCTATTATTTAAATCTGGATATTTCTTAATGTTTCCAAGATTACGTCGATTGCCAAATAAGAGTAGTTATCATTAAGTAGAACATTAGAAAAACACAATCAATATAACTACAATAACATTTACATGTCCATAACGTTCGCATACAATTAACGCGGTCGACGTTGAACCCTTGACCATCTCACACTCGGCCTGGAGCTTTTCGTCCATGTTAATTCCTTGATATTGATGTACGGAGGCGGGAGGCGGCGAGCGGCGAGGCCCGGGGGGAGATAACGGGAGACATAAAGCGTAGGAGATCGCTAATTCATCATAAGTTAAAGGGGTTTTTATGTACGACCGGGCGATACTCTTTGTACGGTGAGCAAAAACGACGCTGCGCCGATAGCGATATCCCAAAAAATCGACGCCTCTCAAAGGCCAAACGAGTTATTAATTAACTTTAAGGGAATTTTCGGGACGTGTGCCGAATTTTCGGACTCTTGTCTCTAATGCTCAGAAGCTTTCAGAGCTTGGAGTGTTGCCATACACTTATTCGCCCCTTTTGGGCAAAAAGTAATAGGGTAGATGGAATTGATAACGTTTTTCAAAAGATCTGGAAGCATTCAAAGAGTATTTGAATTGAATTAGGTTAGGTCATATTCACATCACATCTAGGAGTCTCTCGAGCCGCGTCACTCGCGACATTAAATGTTATGTAAATCCATTCATTAAGTAGAAATATCTGTCATGAAACTGATTTAAGATTAGTAAAAGCAAAATCTAAGAAGTGATGAAAAACTTTGTGTACAAAATCAATAAATATTCGCAAAAGATAATAAATTAAGAAATATTAAGACGTGGAGTAGATTACACTTTAAGAAATACACAAGAGTTTAAGCTCTAGAGTATAGTTAGATATCAGAGGAAAATTATATTTCTACAAAACTAAGGAAACAAGTGATGGTAATAATAATGACCTTACACATTATTACCAAGAAGAGTCGCAAAGATCAAGCAATCAGACTGGACAATCACAATTACAATTTACCGGCGCAAAACGACTAAAGTCAGCCCATCGAGCGGACACGTCCAGGGAAGTAGCGACAATGTTTTTGAATTAAGTAATTAATTGATCAAAAGGGCTCAGACACCGTTCGTTAGAAGTTTTTACTCTGAAGGAGAGAGGTTCAAATTGATTTAACCGGGAGGGAACAAACGTACTTAAGTTGGTCTCGGTTCCCCTCATGAATCACACGCGAATAATTAAAAATTGAAAATCGACAATCTATGGGAAAGTTTCCCGTTTATTTATTCGCTTTGACATTGACACCAAATGTTTGGAATCCCGATTCGGGGAATTATTCGTTAAAGTTTGCGCTGAACGAAGACCTCTTTTATTTATTGTCAATATGTCAAAATTTTCGTCTGCTGCAATGTTTTGAGCTCTCTGATGCGTTAAACATTAGTTCGTAGTAACTTGAGTAAAGGTAATGATGCTAATAAGTTCCTTTACTTGACTGGATTGTTTTTGACCGCTATTAGACGGAGCAAAACTTATATTTTCACGGAGAAAAAGTTAAAAAAATGAATATTTCATGGTGCCTTGCCTAATGTTAAAATTACGATGACGCTTCTAATATTTAAATGCTACCTACTGTCCTGAACGCCATTAAAACCATACTGCGAAGTTGGTTTTAATTAAGAAGACAAACAAACAGACGAGTCCCCTGAAGGTGAGCTGTCACCGCTCTCGGACCGTCACCAACCCTACCGAACACGATGGAAACTGTGCATACCCTTCTTCTTAAAGAATCTTCATCAGTATCATAATTGTACTATGACGATGCAATATCCAATTTTCTATCTAAAATTTCGATAAACATAAATATAACCCCTGGTTTTATCTTACTTCGAATCCTTCCACGTACCGCCCTGAATCAGTCCGATATTCCGATACAATAAATACGCTCAGCTAGCTGACACCTCGTAACACAATAAAGGCAACTCTTTAACTAAATTATAGTATATTGAATGCAATTATAAGTATTTTGTTTGGGGAAGGGAGGGCGAGGCTCTCCGGCCGATGTGACGCGTGCGGCCCACGCGGCGTGGAACGTCGCAGCCTTACGAATACAAAAATAACTCTTTACGTCTTCTGATGACTGTTTTATCAATACTTGATCATTCATTAGTGACTATTTTCACTTAAGGTGTTCCGAGAACTATAAATTTGTACTCATTAGATGTGTAAATCGTCGATGAATAAGTTTGAATAATAACCGTTGTTGAATAATCCAAATAATCTACATGATATACCTCTAATCTGGAGATTAAATTCGAATATAGCATACACATTTCTTTTTAAATGTGCAATGTAAAGTTTTATTTGATTTGATGAAGGAAGATGTTGTTAGAAAACATGTGTATTTTTCTGAAAAATGTATATGTTAATTCATCTTGGTCAATGATGAACTGTTATTGTTAATAGAAGCAGTTTTGGGACAAATATCATGTAATGAATTAATGAAACGAAAACGATTTTCATATTCCCATAATTCAGCACGTAAATACTAAGCGAGCTGCATGCTGCCAGCCGGTGCCGCGCGACGCGTGACGCAGAAGCCGCATCCCCCGGAGGTCCCATTAATGGGGATCGATCGGATTAAAAGTGAAGTTTAGGATTTGAACGAAATGGAATTAATTGAGGATGGATTTTGATAAATACCCGCCGGAGCCGATACGGAGTTACTTTTAAACGGTTTACGAAGTTCGCGGGTACTTCGACGGCGGGCGGCGCGGCGGTACCTAGCTGCTATATTCGGCGCGTATTCACGAGGTACAAAGGGAAGCTACTCATTTGAAGTTTACATTCGGTTCTTCGGGAAATGTTTGAGTTTTGCCTTTTTAGTTATCGGCGTCTGGAATGTTTTGATAGTTCATACTAAGAGCAGCAAGGTCGACACGGTGGCAATCGGCGCCAAATTTTTGGTGTCGCAATTTATCGTGACTAATTTATTATTTAAATTATAATGGATGTTATGGATGTTAATGGGACGACATATAAAATTTTATGAATTATCTATTGTGAATAAGTATTCACATTTAGTTTGCCTTCATTTCGATTTAATTTAATAGGTACAACAACCTTGTACTTAATTTTCATGCTTAGTTCATAACAATGTACGTCATCAAACTTAATAAAAAATCCCGTCATCAAATACTCATCAACAAATCTCTCATAACACTCCCTCACACCAGAAGTGAAAACACCGCGAAATATCTTTAAATAACTCAGTTCAACTCGACCGATAGACATCGGATAAAACGCGCCACGTGTCCCAACTAAATAATGATATCTTAACCTTTAAACCTAAATAAACTCGACCGATGCACACTAATTAACATCTGCATCTAACTAAAGTGCCGTGGATACCGCGCGCACAAAACGTCCGCCGCGACATCTACCGGCTATTCTCGTGCGCCCGAGAATCCGATGCCAATTAAAATCGAATCGCGAGACAAATTGACTGCGAATCGATGACAGCGCGACTGTATTGCCAACTGTCAAGTTTGTTGCTGACAATACTGTAATACTGGTTGTTGAGTTGCGTACCTATATCTCTTTCTTCTTACTTTTTTGTCTTCTTCTATCGCGATCTGGAGAAATTAATTACAGGAAACTTGTCATTTCGTTGACTAGACGTTAAGATAAGATGTCAATTTATATCTTCGTGATATAAAAACTAGGTACCTCCAATAGCTACTACACGTTGCTACATTGCTTCATTTACATCTGACCAACTTCATCTGATCGCATGTCTTACGTGTTGGTTGGTTAGATTTCATTGTATTTCTAACATCA
>DWPA01006303.1:0-11103 GCA_018251375.1 Calpodes ethlius
TACAAATGTAGAAATTTCATTCGTATCCGTTAAATAGTTACACATTTTTTCTCCAATTTAGATCCACAGACCTTAAAACGACCCATGATGGATTGCATTCTAAATCTTTGTGTTGTAATACCAAGCATGGTTAATTCTTCCCATCTATTCGGAAGTTCCACAGTTGATATCATCATCAGATGATTATCGTATCTGACTTTTCGAAGAAATTTCCTATATAATAAAAATATAACTACAATAATAAACGGTTTGTAAACACCGGTTCTGTTTCATGGGTCAATTAAAATTCTACAATTTAATCCGAACTTATAATTATACTTTTAATTATATCGTATTCTTACGATAATGTCTGTAACTGAACTTTGCCTTTCAATAAATAAAGATACAATATTCTATGCATAAAATATAAACCGTCAAAGGTCTGTCGTGTATCAAAGATAATTACGTTAAAAAATAAGCCCGTTTCCTTATTTGTTGTATACTGCAGCTAGGGAGTCATAAGTTACAGAAATCGACATAGATACGAATTATAGTCGATATTATTAAAATCGATATTGATATCGATTACCAAACAAAAACTCCGATACAGAACGTGTTTTGCTATTTTCATGGTATCGACGCGGAATGTATTTATTCGTCTATAAAACAATAGAGTAGCCGTACAATGCTTTGTGTTGAGACCCGTGCATCGGCCCTCCGCTCCACTCTCTGCCGTTCACGCTCCGACTACGAACACTAATTACAGCTCTTTGCTTCGCTCTTATACGGTTTTTTATTGCGTGAAACTCAAAACTCTAAGCAACTAGGTACCCACTAAATTGAAATTCTAATGTTACTTCTGGATGTACAAGGGAATGAAAGTTCCCGGAATATCGTGTTAGAAGACAAGACAAATACAAAATATGTAAGTATTACTCGGTAATAATTCTATTCTTGGAAATAAATAAATAATAGTTGTTCGAGACCAAAGTGGCGATTCAAAATGTCAAAGCTCGCATTATGCCAGGCAACTAGAGCAACATGACTCTTGTGAATACTATTATCGAACAGGACACTTTTTAATATCAATTTTCTACTAGTATTTTCTCGGAAGCCCTTTTACCTTAGGTTATAGAAAAGTATTTTCCCGTGTCGTTTAATTAGCAATATATTTTTTGCATGTTGCCCTCAGGTTACAAGTACTTGTTTGGTTTAGGTTAGATACATGTCCTTGCTGTTCTTAATCATTAATCATGATAAACTCATAAGACTTACATTACTTAAAGGAACTGAGCCTCTTGGGAACTAAACATTTTCTTGCCTAATCAACGGTAACAATGGATGAAGTAAAAAAAGTTGTTTGATAATCGGTTCTTCAGTCTAATGATGATTATATTAAGATATAACTTGGTGTCTAAATAACCTCCGACGTATAAACATGGGTTTTATAATCTATGTCTATATTAATAAACACGATGACAAGTTACGTCAAAATTAAAAAAAACATAATCAACGGCTTCCATAATTCCGTAAAAAAAGAACCGAACATTCGTAGTTCTAAAATAGACAAATTCGAGTCTTAATTAAAGTTGTAATTATTGGAAAATATTTTCCACAAATTATTATGTCATGCAATTCAAAGGTATCACTGATTCCACTGGAAATTTTTACAAAGTTTAATCAAGCCCGATATCAATTACAGTTTTTTCTATCCGTGAATATAACACTGAATGTAAACTTCATAGGCCCTTTGATACAATTTTTTAGCAATAATACTAAATTTTTTCATCAAACGAATCAAATTGAATATGAGTTACGGAAAACATTTGAGTATGCATAAATTCATCTGACTGACGCTCAACACAGTATCAACCTGGCGTAACGCGTTGAATATGGTTGAATAATAAAATTGCAATCAAATTCCTATTTCGGAATTCCAAAACCGAAGCTTCGCGTTATACTACTACGTATAATTATCGTCTGGAATATATGAATTCAAAGAATTTCATTTAAAAATAGTGAAGGATCGCAGTGAGCGATCGGGCGCATTTGTTCGCTGCATGTTTACCAATTAGAGAGTAGGTACGCGGCTCGCTTGTACGAATTACATTCCTTCTCCGCCTTTGCATTTGATATTAGATTCGATATTTTTTCGATAGTTCGAACCAGAGCTCGTTCGAGACAAATGACTCGCAAGCCAATGGCAATGAGTCTTTTATTACTGTTCGTATCAACATCTACTGGTTGGCACAAAAGTAATGGCACTATTTGCTTCAACCACAACTTGTTTTCTTAATTAAAAATATATGATTGGACCATGAAATTTCATCAGGATTATTTTATTGTGTGTATTTATGTTTCAAATTGCATCATTAGTTTTAAAGATGATGTCATTTTAATTTTAACATCAAGGGTTGATATGTATTTGAGTCATCTTTGTTACGTTTTCCATGTAAAGTCCGAGGCTTTGGGACTATTTAATGAATACCAAAGATTTCAAATAAACCCATAAAAATTGCCACAACAATTCAGAAAGACCACGTTATATGGCTTAGAAAATTGTCCCTTGCGTTTGGTAAGCAAATCCATAGATTCTCAATCTAACAACTTTCAAAATACCTTACAGTATATCGTTACTTACTATCTTTATCAGAGATTACGGCGAGATAGAATGTTGAAAACGGCCGTAAGGCGCGTTCGTAAAAAATTTCATGTTTTTGGTTATTTATCCCAGTAAGTTACATGTTCGCGTATGTTTCTCCCGTAGGCACAATGTATGGAACGTAAGCAGATAACAGTCTAAATTGCAGCGAAGCTCTCGTAGCATCGCCTCACCTCTCGCGCTCGTACCGAAGTGCCGACGAGTTTTTGAATTTTTAAATTACTCATTGTGCGATGGAATGCTGCTAGTCGCATTGCTTCATACCGGCAATTGCTGCACAATCGAATTTGCACTCAAACGCTCAGGATTATGCTTCAAAATACTACGTCCCGTTCACCAGTTTGACGCCCTTCGCTTCGAGAATAGCGATATACTCGCAAGTCTAGGACGCGGTTCTCTTGAGGGTGATCCTAACGAATGTCGCTCTAAATATTTGATTGATAAAGTCGAAATACCCACGGAGCTCAATTCACACTTGATATCAAGCTTTCAAATTACACATGATTCGCTGTAACCCACGGGTAATCTTTGATTCGATATACACGGTTCGGTTACAGTGTAGTAAATCACGATAATAAGTCCCAGTTTTCAAACAATGAATATTTGTTTCGAATAAAATACACAAATATGCAAGAAAATCATTCACCTGAAAGCATCGAGATAGTGTAGGATATAGGGCGTTTGCAAAAGCGACCGTCTTTGCGTACCCGTACCCAAGAAAGTTATTCTAGTTCAGCAAATAGATTTATGACTGAGACATTCCCTGTTAAGTGTTGTATATAGCGGATACAATGCAAGCACGAGTTTCTTGGCGCCTTGCTTTCGCCGAGTTAACGCTTAGTTAGTTGAGCTACGTTTCGATGCAGCTGCATCAGTAAATTTTAATTACAATGCAATAATTGCAAAATCATTTCAATATAATGTATCGGATATTTGACTTCCATTTTAAAGTTTGTGTTATTATATATAGTACTGTATCTTTATATTTAAAGTATAACTTCATAATATTAATACACATTTGATTCGGAATGGAATTCTTTGAGTAATTGTGGAGATACTCAGTTAATTTAACCGTGGCAACCATTGTTTCTCATACGAGTAATCGCCCAAGTCATCGACAGAACCCGTTCCACTCCGGCGACGTACCGCGTCGTAGAATGTTATTACCTCGCAAACCGGGAAGCGCAGGCGCAACCGCGTGCGAGCGGAATAGACTGTAGGAATAGCAGGGAGAGTGAGAGAGAAAGGTAACGTGGGAGCTCCCTCCTTTGAGGGGTCAGCGAAAGTGCATTGCCACGGCCACAGTGCGCCGCACTCGATGGGAAAAGTAGTTCTCGACGTATTACTATGTAGAATATTCACCATGGGAAATTGTTTATTACGAATATTACGATACCGTTACGTTATTTCTTCGTGCTATTGTTACGAGTACGTAATTTGATGAACCATGAAATACCAAATAAGAAAAATAGACAATACTTCAACTGTTCTTTATTTACTTACGTTAATCTGGTCGATGTACCTAATTACATTTGAATGTGAAAATGTTTTAAACTTATACTTTTTATTTCTTGTTATCACAGTTATTTTAAATGTATGATCACTTGTACCGTGCCATCTAATGTGCACGTATTTGGAACGTAAACATCTTATGTAATTTAAACGCCGCATAGAAAAGACAGGAAATACTCGTCAGTGGGGGCATATATTAAGAAATTAATTAATGAGTATAACACATACACACACATAACGCGTTGTCATCCGGTAGATTACACGCAGCTTGTTGTAAGCTATATAGATAAGTCTCCGGTTCTATTTAAATATCAATTTTTAGTTACTTACCTGTGCAAGTATTAACTACACGCATAATTTTATTGACCGTCTGGGTTAATTCTTTCCTGTTGTAAATATCAAATGATGTCTTGTAACTTGTTTTGTCTGGATCACCTAACGGTCCCTTTATAGGACTTGTTTCTCTACTTCTATAGGGCTCTTAGGTGTTGACTTTAAAAATAAAAAACATTATAATAACAGTAACACACAACTCCTTAAATCCTTACATATTGTTTGAAATCAGAACACATATTTAAACACTGAAATACACACATTTTTAATGTTAAAGAAAAGTGGTTATTTGCGCAAGGGTACGTACATCTCAACGGTGGTGTATAAATTTGACGCAAAATAAAGTAATTAATTATAAACAAATTGAAGGTGTCGTACACTTAATTCACTTAAACAGAAGATATTATTTATTGCGCTTGTAAAGAGACAAGGGGCTTGAGGCCACTGAAACCTGAAACCTGGACAGTCAAAAGCAAAAGTGTTTTGAAATATTTGTAACATATTCTTTTATCTTCACGTGGCAAACTTCGCTGCCCTAACGCGTATGATAACGCACACACGTAGGTCTTGAATATTCCCATATAACCTGAGTTAGCTTGCCTGACATTAATTATGTGCGAAACACTATTGTAACAGTATCAATAATTACTGCAATACTGTTACTTATATACCTGTACATCGCACGATGAATCACGTGTTTCGAGTTGTATAAGCGTAATCGTGGACATCTCGGTACGGCTAAAACTATTCAGAAGCAATAAAGAAATCCAGTAACGTGAAAATGTTGTTAAATACTAAGTTACAGACAAAATATATTTTAATATGTAATGGTTCCGTAGCCAAAATGAAACCATTATAGTTTCTCCATGTTCATCTGTAGCCCAGCCAAAAACTTCAGTACTAGAAAGCTGTAATTTGGCATGCGTATGCGCCGATAGAACAAAATTACAATAAAAGATCAGAGTACTTTCCCGTGACGTAAAGCGAGATTTTTTTAGAATTAGTTATACATATGGTATTGATAAAGTTTAAACGAAAAAATTGTACTGAAAGCTAAATTTTAAATACACGTTTTATAAATATTTTTTTAAGTAAATAAAATACAGGCAATGTGAAATAAACTATTTGATAATATGCATTACGATCGCATTTCAAGCGCAGAACGGATAGTAGCATTAAATATAGCAATGAAACAATGAATAACTTAATACATAACAGATTTGTTTTACCTACAGTAAGAGTTCTAAAACTTGTCATTTTAAGTATGATTGAGTATGCCCCAGGTGTATTTATCTAAAAAAGGCTACCACATCTAATTCGTTGTACCGATAAATTACGCTATCAGCTTAACAAATTTGACGCTAACTATGCAATAAGCTAAATGTAAAATCAATTCGCATTTACATTCCGGTGAAAAAGCGATTAAGAAAATACTAATAGATACGTGGTTACAGATGTAGGGCTGATAGCTGCCCATTAAGTTCTGCTAATGATATCAACACATCTTTAGGATTTATTTCATTTGCGGCTGGCCAAATACCGGTATTTGCGCAAGTTAATGTCTAGACATCACCATCATCGTATTCATTTCTTTTTCACGAGCTTCGGTCTCCTATTTCAATTAGGCTAAGATCATAGGCCAAAGCTGACTTAATGTTTTTATTACGAATGGACAGTGGCTGTTAGTTAGCGGCCTTAACCACCCTTCATGTTTATAAGCAGATTAAGGAGAAATTTCAAATAAGCAGGTTTCCTTACGATAGATTTCCCTAAAGCAAATGATAAGTGAGTAATCGTAAATAATATTGCATAAATATTTTCAAAAACCTTGTAATATTTGTCGCTATTTCTCTCCTGCGGGAGTTTCGGTTTTTAATATTTAGATTAATACTGCTTGGATATGGATCTTATTTTCATTTAATCAATAGTATGCACTGAATGAATTGTCTAAGAACTAAAATAGTTCACTTATTTTCAATACTGAGCCCAAGGGTTGCGAAGACGTTAACAAGACGTATAATAGAAGTAAATTTGCGTTTGTAAGTGTACTTTGTAGGTTTCTGAATGTAGCTGGAACTCAATCGGGCTGATTCAGTTAAATTTGGACACTTATGAAGAAAATTCTCTGGAATATTCTTTTAATTCTTCAACGCAATTAAATTGTTGTTAGCCTATTTCGTGGTACACAACTCTCATTCGCGTAATTAGTTTTCTTAAAAAGCAGAAAATAGCTGATGACCGCAAAAAGAACAACGCGAGGTTGATAGCAGATTAGGTACTTACCGAGTCCGTGGTTTAATATGCAACGAATTTAATAGTTAATGTTCGCGACGCCGAGCTAGCTTGTGTTCACAAATTACTCTACACTGGTACCCCAGAGAGGATATGCCGTGGATTTATGTGTGTACTTCGACTTGCAGGTTGCTTCCCGCTCTGCCAATCTGTTTTGCTTACCATTTGCGTCAGTTGCCTAGCTATAGATTGTACTCTTCATAATTTAGTTTCTTGGTATTGCGAACCCACGTAATGTATCGCCTTGGTGCGAATTACTTTTGTTACCTATTTTATTTCTTATTATCATCCTACTATATATAAAATTTAATAATATATGTTAATAACATTTAATAATACGTTAAGTTCGTTTTTAATGTTAAATAAGCTACCTTAATAATATGAAACTTTTGTAAAACACTCCGCTACGAGAGTAATGATGGTAATCTACGTTTTAATTAATTAATCAACTATTCGTAAATCGTGTATTTCGATACACGTTACCAATTGACCGTTTGTTAAAGGTTGTTATTATCCAACACGGGTGAGTTAATATTTGACAACTTTTGCAATATTGTGCGATAAAAAGTTATCTGATATATTTCTATAGCAGGTTCTGTATGGGAGCACCTTTTAAGTAGTTCCATGTATAAAGGACAATTGATTTTAGTTTCAATTGAAACCTGATATCGATGTATTATGATCGGTGTATAATTAACGACATTTTAATAAACACGACAGCCAAATGTGGCAGGATAGTCCTTTGTATCCTTTATATTATATTTTTTGGCTCATATTGTATGATTCAACCATACTTAAGTACCTAAGTACTTATTACGTTTGTTCGTGTTTTTAATTGATGAAGGTATTTTCAACTTTTATGATCTAGCTTCTATGCATCTATTATGGTTTCATTTACCAACTTTGAATATTATTGTAATTTTCAGTTACTACATGGATTGTAGTTCCTCGTCTGATGTTAGTCAAGATTTGACCTTAGTTAGTAAACCTGCATAGTAGAAAATCAGTTATAATTATTTGATTATACCCATTGCATCCGAACAAAATTGTCCAAATTTTTATTTATAGTATAGACAAAAATTTTGTCGTACCATATTTTTTTCTAAAGTTTTTCTTTATACGCATTTTTATTTTATTAATACCACAACAGTAATCCAGTAATCGACAGCCCTGCGATGGTCAGATTTTTTTTTGTAAAATAATAGACATCAAAAATCGTTAAAACATACGAAGTAATCATTCTATTTTTAAAACACACAATGAAACCGTTCGATATACAATAACGTGACATAAACTCCGATAGCTTATTGAAAGAACAAAGTAAAAGGGTTTACGATCGTCAGATATAAAACTTCCTCCTTAAAAGTAAGTGTTAACCGCTACAAGAAAGTCGCAACGTAAAGACCAATACATTAAGTTAGAGTGCGCATAAACCACCTGGATTGTGCGTTAAGGCATTTTTGATGTCCCGCGAAACAGTAAGTCCATTAATTTTTAAATCTTTAACGAGGTACTTTAACGATACTTTCGTTAAAGTAACTTCAGAAATACGCAGCCTATATTTTTACCGTAAAAATATATCTACGGACAAAAGTATTTCGTATTCAATTAACTGACGTCACATTAATGTTTACGTCGAGAGTTTCGCGTTTCAAATTATCATTAATACTTTGGACGTAAAAGTAACATAAAAAATTGTATTTTTATGAAAAGTGAATATTTTATACGTTTTATACGTCCAACGTGTAATGGTAAGTTACGAAATAAGAAAATTATATCAACTTGACTAATTTATTTCATATTATAATGGACTAGATTTAGAAGGTGACAATATGCGTGTCATCGTGATTTGAACAATCTGCTTTTCCGTAAAAATTTTGCGTATAATTTAAATACATTTTATGTACATTTTCTTCTGTTATTCTAATGTACTCAATAACTGGTAAACAACCAGCTGTTTAACTCTTTATTTATTTGTTTTATTTAAAAGTTATAATAAAAATAAAGACGATATACGACAGGAATATTAACCACGTCAACTTATTGCATTGACGTACGGTAAGCATAATGCCAGCTTCTTAGAAACAACGCCAAAGGATAACCTAGTTATAGACTAAGGGAAATTTTACCTAATTTAACATCGTTCATGTTCAGATTAGATACATTTTTTTGTGTTAGATAACTTGACTTCCTATTTCATACGAACAAACATGAAAAAACGCTTCTGAAAAACAACGAAGAATAAAATTTACGACTTACGTGAATTCTTTGTACGAATCTGAAAAAGCATAAAAATAAAAACTACCTGTATGTAATAAATGTGGCGAAGAAACCTGCGCCACTAATGTCCATTAACATAATTGTAACGTACTTTAAATCCTTGTTTTAATCGAGCGTATTATGTGAAGATAAAATAAAAGAAAAGTGCAATCTTCATATCTAGCTGGCTAATTATGAATTAATTTACAAGAGATTACATATCCAACCTCGAACGCTTAGAACAACTTTTTAATTAAAATTCTTTGCGAGAAGCCGTATCGAGTTTTCCGGCCTACCGATAATTTCATTTTCCTATTTAACATTTTTCCCTGTACAAAAAAACAAACAATGTATTTTTGTGTTTGTATTTAAAAGCTTTGTATTGTAATATGATTTAAGTAATACTAAATCATTTAACTCTTAGATATATTACATACAAAATTACCACTGTAAATTGATGTCGGTATAGACCTTCATACAGTTAAGTTTATATTAGTAAAGTTATAAGCACTTCTGCTGATAATTTAGAAAACAAACACGTATAGTTTATGAGTGGTCATAAGAACATGACCATAAAGTTGAACCAGAACAAAACATATATCAAACAATGCAGTGGAGCGCAAAAACGAGCATCATTAGAAGTTAACGTCGGGACGTTCAAAACAGAACGGCAAATAACAGCGCCATTTTTCAGTACACATTTCGGCAACTCACCGTAACCATAAGGACCACTCAACCCAATTCTTTTCATACCAATGACAGCTGGCATAGGAGGCGGGCTTTTAAAGAAACCTATTCATTTTGACCTCAAGACGTCACGGGACTTAATAACGGGGGTCGGGGAAGCCGAACAGTGCGGCGACTGAACCGTATCATCATTACGATTTAATTTCAAGGGAACGCGGCCGTGACAAAGTCTACGGTACCATTATTCTGTTCCACCTCGGAGGGTGTTTAATAAACAAATGACGCGGGACCTCGTAATGATGTACCGGCCCAACCCTCCCAGCCTCTCGGCTTGTAAAGCCTACTTTACGCTTCTCTAACTATACTTACGCTCAATATCGAGGCGGTTTGGATTCGTCCTAACTTCACTGCTGTAAGATGGCACTCTAATTGATGGATTCTACTTACTTGCAGTTTCATGTTAATTGCTTAGCAGAGTTAGCAGAATCAGTAAGGAAACAGTCGGGCAAAAACTTTAAAATACAATTTTACTCTGTTCAGGTAACATGAATAAATACTTGTGAAGATTTCGTGTTTTATATTTATAACTTACTTTACCATCATAGATAGCAATAATCGACGTTAAACATAAGACCTTAAAGTAAAAATTCCTGAATGTCTGTGTTATATTGCTTTGAACCAGACACTTTTATGTCTGTACTTTGAACCCTTAAATTTGTAACAAATATTCTATATAGGTGTATGTACCGGAATTATTTTACTTAATCTGACTAAAATTAAGAAAAAATAATTTTCGAACCTTGATAAATAATATATATAAATACTTTTTAAGTCGTTCGTAGTTAATGATAAATTAATCGGATTATATTCATTTGTAACCATTGCTACAACTTTCTTCTACTATTTAATGAATGTATTTATTGAGTGTATATTATTTTAAAACATAGTCTAAAAGTCCATGACTGGTACAAACATCTTGTAGAATTACGAATGAAGATAACAGTTTTACTTGTTCCGAATTTCCCCCTGGCTAATTTATTCGTCGAAGTTCATAGTCACGATCGCGCACCGTTCGCAAACTGATACTTTGGCTTCTTTAATACCAATAATGTGTTCTTACTCAGACGTTTACTGTTCGGATTGTGTTAATCGTAAGTGAACGACCTTGTTACAGTTCTTTTAGTAAACGAAACGAACGAAACGAGTAAGTGTTCACTGTTTGACAGCCCTGTAGCCTAGTTGGCAGTGCGCCCGCCTGCGAAGCAAGGGGTCCTGGGTTGAATTCCCGACCGGGGTAGATATTTATGTGACTGATAAATATTTGTTCACGGGTCATGGGTATTAGTGACGTGTTATTTGTGTTTTCCATGACATCCGCG
>DWPA01006304.1:0-11102 GCA_018251375.1 Calpodes ethlius
CAACCAGCTCCTTCAGTATGTCAAGGAAACTTTTCATTTAGGACACATATTGTATAAAATTTTGCTATAATCATGAGATATTTGCTTGTTTAAATGCTTGCGTCTAGTCAACCTCCTGTTCTGATAGTGTAACTTACTAACCAATAGACAAAGCTATCGCAGTCACTTCTTTTTATTATTACCGCAAGCAATGTTGTTCTTTCGTACCATCGGTACTCGATACTCTTGTTGCCTAATACTACTTATCTTATTCATCATCCTAAGTCAGTTGTGTAACAAACAATTTGTTTTTGTTATTAGTTTGCTACTGACTTATCAAGAGATGAGGTAGTCCATGTCCGGAATTGAAATAGTATACTTTACTGAAATAATAACTGTATAAATGAACTCATTGAGGCTAGTATACTACAGTGTTCTGTATGCCAGTATATAGCACAGTTCATTGTAACAAACTTCACCTACAGTTTGTACACTATTATATTAATTCAGTTGCTACCAAGATCCGTGATCCTGGATCTAAACATTGACATATGAAATACTTATCTCAAGTGCCTATATTATAGTAAAACAATAACATTTTGTAAACACAAGTTACATAAATATATTGTAAAGGATACATTTTATTTAAGGATACATTTTGTCACAGCCAAAGGAAGCAATCAGAACTGTAAAATTATAAAAGGTATGTATATTTACTTGATATTTTTCCACACAAAAAATGTTTTGATCATTTGAACATACATACCCATTCTGAATGAAGGCTGGCAGGAGGAAGCATTTTTTATTATTTCTGCAATATTGTCCCCGTCTGAAAAATATTGTATATTAATTTGATGTTTACGCAAATTAATTTTACTAATACAAAAGTTATGACATACTCCCGTAAACCACAAAAGTGGTCATGTGAAATGTAAATAACAACTGACAACATTCACATCATTATTTTTAATTTCTTTCAACTTACTTAAAGTGACCAGGGTGGTGGCGCCGGGCTCAATGGGGCTTGGAAGTAAACAATCCTCCTCTGTGTACCCTTGACTTTTTAAAAAGCATTTATTCTCATGTTCCCCTAATTTATCCAAGGGTACTCGGTGGCCTTTATCATACTGACAACAAGCCATGATTTTTTTCTGAAATCACACAAGAAATAACTAAATTATTTTAGATTTAATATGTAATTTGCACACGAGAAAATTTAAACTAAGGAATCATTATAATGGTATTCAAATAAAATTTAAAACTGTTTATGCCCTTAAAGCCCTACTACACAGTAAATCCCTAAAGCATGCAGGTTCCAGGATCTCACGTTAAAAGTTATGAATTCAGCATTTAATTGATTATTAAGGTTCTGGATGATGTCTGATTATGCAACACCAGTTTGCAGTGATGTGCATGCAGCCTGCATTATATTACAAAATAAAATCGGTATGAAATCAAAGTACATGCACACCCTCACATTGGTGACCTCCACAGCTTCATAATTGAATGTAAAACTTGTAGTTTCATTCAGTCTGTCTGTGCACAATATGATGCAGTGATCCTTAGTACTAGAAAGCTTACTATTGGTTTGCGAAATATTAAGCTTTACAGATCTAATATTGGTTGAAGACAAGTGTCATCATACCCCCTCTGCCAACTAAATTGTTTTTGTTGGTCATATACAAAAATCATGTAATTAATGTATAATTGATAATTTCCATACGAAACTTTGGCACTTGGCCAGCTTTTTTTATTATTAGGGTAGATATAAATATATAAAAAAAATACCTCAGCTAAATGTTTTCGATCCCATTGCAAGTTCTGTAGTATCATAGTGACTTCTGTATCAACGTCCTTCTGATACTTGTGAAAACATGTTAACTGCTTTTGTCTAAAATTAATATCTACATTCATTTTATTGAAAGGAATTCAGTATATTTCCCTGATTGTAGTATTGAGTGGAAAACGCTCTTTTGTTTAAATTTTCAGTGATCTGAAATATCTTCGGGTGCTACAGAGATTGACAAATTGAACATAAACTTATAAAGATTGTCAGCTTGTTACTGCTGTCAGCGATATGTATGATTGTCAGTGTCACTATGGGAGCTGAGTTTTTCAGGGAATTTATAGGCTTGATAATTAAAAGGAATACTTTTTTATACATAACATTGGAGCGTGAGCATGAGGATAAAAAAGTATTGTCTTATCTATTACTCTGAATCTCACAAAAAATATGTATTGTATTATATAAGTACTCTGTGTCATCCATGCTGACAGCAATGTGACATCTATCATTAGATAATATATTACTCTAGTTCTTTTTAATCTGTGTTTCTTGTCGAATGCAAGACGTGTGCTTTTTGTGGTATAGAATAATTTCCTGAATGTTATGAAAAATGGCAGATTCTGAGGTAATATTGTGATATATATTATAAATCTGGTTCATAAAATTGAGCCTAATATGTAATCGAAAGGTTTGTTGCCAGGGCCTGCAAAAATTGAAGGACATACCATTTAAAATACAGACCGCTAACTTGCGGGAGAGACGAGAAGTTCTGGAACAGATTCAGAATGTGTTATCCACGCCTGGTAAGTTTAGACACACACGTGTAATAACGCTAAATAAACGGTATAGACTTATAATACAATGTTTACATACTTTGATCCCAGGAATAGAGCTGTATTGATCCATCGGCCGGATGTTTGATCTCTTCCCGAATAACTAGGTGTCGCCTACATCCTAGTGCACAAAGGATGCGCTATATGCAATTTCTATAATAAAATGTTATCATACACGCTATGTTTACAAACTTTGGACTTTAGCTTAGACACATGTAGTTGTTTACACATGTTTGTAAAGGTAACATTGCTTCTTATTATGAATGAAGCTGAAAATGTACTAAAATCAATGTTATTTTTAAAATAAGATGAAATTCCTAGAAGCTAATAGAGATTGTTGTATTTTATAAATTTATTGAACACCAACATTAAAATAAAACCTGGTGTAGGTAGTATAACATAAATTCATTTTTTCTGTTTACAAAAAACTATATAGTAATGATATGTTAAATACATTTTTTTTATAGACGGTATAACTGAGGCTCACATTCGCTATGTCTGTCGGGTATTGATGCTAACATTAAATCGTTACCGAGACTCGGCATCTCAATCGTATGTCCGAAATCTGCTGTCATACTTAGCTGCCAGCCACAGAGAATACACCTTGAAGTCTATGCTGCCCCTGCTACTAGAGGTTTCTGAACAACTAAAGAATACTACAACTTCGTAAGTTATACTTTTATTACTGAAAAAATAAATTGATGTTTGGAGATGCTTTGTGTCCTTCATTGTGTCTGTAACCAGTCACATAACAAATATTTTTTTTAATTAGCACAATTCTATCAAATGCCTTCTGATTTGTTCTATGCATTATATAACATTCATTTGCATATGAATTCTAATATAAGTCTAATGTTTTATTTCATGTCTATTATTTTATTTCAGTAAAAGTATCTGCCAAAGTGGACTATATGCACTGGGTTGGTCGGCGGTTGTCGTGGAAGCAGGACTAAAAGAGACACAAGAGGATGGAGTTGACTACAACACACTGGTCTTGGCCCAGGGCAAGCTCCTCACAGTTGTTACTGCTTATGGCAATAAGAAGAGAAATCATAATGCCTATTGCTTGGTATGAAAATATTTTATATTTTATTCATAAATCTTGCTTGATACCTCATGCAATCAATTGCTGATGTCTTTGGTATACTTGGTTACATACTAGGTTTGGTCTACATAGTGTCCATGGGCCAAAGCGACCACTTTGATCCAGTGAACCAATTGTCAACTGTTTGTTAGAGTTCTTACATATTGTCAGATAGCATATTAGTAACTGTAATCATCTTTCATAATATAGTTACAGGATTATAATGTACTTTATAGATTTTGCCCATAATGGAATGTAGCTATTGAATAAATCAATTTTATTCTATGGCTTATTGCTACAATATCATGTCCATTTTAAGTTTAGTCTGAACCTGTCGGTAATCATAGTACTTGCATAAATTAATTATGTCTATTTTCAGCTACATTCATCCTGGCGTGCCATAGGCAAGGAGAAGCTGAGGAAATGGATGAAGGTGTTGTTGGAGCAGCCGGCAGACGCGGGCCCCCACGTATGCGTGGCCTTCTCCGCGCTGTGTCGTCACGCCAAGCAGATCGGGGATGACGACCTGGTCGCCGAACATAAGGTATGACTTCCATGTGTTAGGTAGGTCACAAATTTCATTACTTCCATTTAAGAAGACGGTCTCGCCTGCTAGTTCGATTCTTATTAATGTGAAACTCTTTTTTTGCATTCACAGGGGAAAATGTTGGAGAGTTTAATAAAGAGCATGATAACCGTGAAGAGCCGTCCGAACGCCAACTACATCCAGGGCTGCGCCGACATGCTGCACATGCTAGAGAAAGCTGACGTGCACGACACTCTGCTGCCCGCGTTGCACAAGGCCATGCTCCGCAGCCCCGAGACCATCATCCAGGCCGTCGGAGAAGTTATAGCCAACCTGGGAATGTACGTCGACGGCGTCGCTGTCGATATTGGGAAGAGTTTTATTGGTAGGTTGATTAAAAGTTAAACACAAAATATGATCTTAAATTTGCAAATAGTATTTTTTTCTTTTAATATATAGTAGTAATAATTTTACACAAAACTTTGAACACTGTCAACTCATATAAGCTGATATTAACATATCTCGACATTAGAACTACTGAATATCTAAATCTATGAATTTATTCTAAAGTATATAGTCTTGCGGCGGCTGAAATATTTTTTGTCAAATAGCTTAAAAATTATATTATTATGATGTAGTTAAAGATTGTTTGAATCACAATAATAACTTTCAGCCTAATGTATTTTCAGTGAATCTGCATTCGCGAGATGAATGGGTTCGTGTGGAGGCTGTGCGAGCCTTGGGTAGCCTGGCCCAGCGTGTGGAGCAGCCCGCTACGGCACGCGCGCTCCTGTCTCACGCCTTCGCCGAGTACAACGGCGCCAGCGGAAAACTAACCTCCAGTGAAGACAAGATTGCGGTCTTGAACGTGGGTTTCTAATGAACTTCCAGAACGACCCCTTATGGTTACCATGTCAATATTTTAATGGACATTATTACGTACCTTCTTTCGTTTTCCCAGGGTGTGAGCATCCTTCGTCAACTTGCCGTCCCGGAGTCGGAGAGACCTAAACTATTCCAGGAGGCAATCGCTCAGGCCTCGCGCATCCTTGACAGCGAGTCCCACGAGCGGACCATCTGCGTGGCTCTCGATGCCGTTCATCAATGGACGCAAACGGTTCCCGGCTCGCTGCCAGAACAACTAATTCAGTTGTTTAAGGTATTAAAATATACTATAATTGACGATACTTGCATCTGTATAAAGTTTTCGGCTCGCCCTGTGCGACATTGTTTTGTTACAAGTCATTAACCGTTGTAGAAGAACATATCAGCGAAGAACACCGCCCAGGGCGTGCGCATCGCGTACACGTCGCTAGTGGCGCGCGCGCTGCGCCGCTCGTCCGCCGCGCCCGCCGCGCCCGCCCCCCTCGCCGCCCTGCGCCCCGCGCTCACCGCCGCCGTCGAGCGCGCCCTGCAGCAGCCGTTGCAGGTCGGTCGCTATCTGCTGATTCACCCTGTCTACCCTGTGCACGATTCTTAACGGTTTCTAATTATAATATTTATATTCGACTTTTGTCTATTTCGTATACAGTTTGTTGTTTGTTCTTAAACACAGTGCGTCTCCATCGTTAGGGATGTCGAAAAATTTTGTTTTTATTGCTGTTGCTCCTACTTTAGCTGCCGGCCTGTCGGTTTACAGAAGAAACATTTGTTGGCCAAAAAAACAGGCCGCACCGCGTCAGCAAATGTCTAATCTTTCAAAGAATCTTACCTCCGTTCAATCACGATATTTCTTGTCGATCAGCCGCTAGTGGTGAGCGAGGGCGTATGCGCGATGCTGGCTCTCACTCAGCTGGACGAGGTCCGCGAGTTGCCGGGGCAGGCCTCCGTGTGGGCGGCCTTGGTGCACCCCGACAAGCACGTCCTGCTGCACGATCGACTGCTGGCCGCCGCCACCGACGACGGTAAGTTGCTGCCGCTGAGCGCGGGTCGATACCGGATGGCGCCACCGATAATTTTAAATCACGTCGGGGTCACCGCCGCTACTAGACACTTGATCGTTTCAAGTGAATTATCGTTTGTTCAGCTCGTGATTCAAGATTTATCACGACGATCTTTATTGACCTTTACTATTATAGCGTAACTGTCGTATTTACTATGACGAGTGAATAGCCAGCAGGTTTTAGACGTGCGGTCACTCATGATAGGAAAAATATGTGAACAAACTTACTTTGTCATATTATATATATCTTTAACATGTCGTACTTCCTATCGAAGCGAGCATTTAAATGGGTACTGGCTTACGCTTACAAATCTCTTATTTATATCGGTTTATTTTGCTCGGTCACAATAAAAATATGTTTTTTTATAATGTATGTACTACTTTATTCAAAGTATTCATTGCATTTCTGCTTTTGATACACGACTCCCAAAATGTCATGGTTGAACTGCTTGGCTGCTGCGCAAACGGTACGGCTGATTAAATACTGGCCGCTTTACATTACGATCGTCACAGAAAAAGGATATGCCTCGAAGATAGTAAACTAAGTGTGTCGCTCTGCCGGCGTCATCCCGCTAGCAACTTGAGAGCAAGTACCGAAGCGAGTAGCAAGGTCGACGAATAGTCGTTGTTTATTAGGATTCCTAAATTAATCTCAATATAATAAAATAAAAATATTGATATCGTAAATTTAATCCAAATAAGTCGTTAAATATACTAATCGTCGATCCATGGATGGAAATTGTAATATATAAAATTATCCTTGGAAACATCACAGGTTATAGAGCGAACTTTATAAAAAAAACAGTCCAGTGTCATAGTGTGGCGCCTTCACTCCGTTGCTCGGTAGTGAGTTCTCTCAAGTATCCACAATTTTCAAATACAAGTTCTGCTTTTAGTTTCTAATGTTACGTCTTGGAAGTAACAAGGTGAGACGTCGCACACTCGCGGCGAACTCTCTCGACCATTTCAAATGAGGTAACGCTGTAGACTGTTATTGAATTTGATTTGTTAACAGGTAACATCAACTTGTAGCACCTTTGATTCAGGCCATCTTTTTTAACTTTGGTACATGGCTTAAAGTGAGCGCCGACCGACGGAGTGACAGCGAAGATATTCATTTTTTGTGATTTCATTAAGGAGCTTTAAAAATAAATTACAAATGATCGATAGAGCCAGCATAGCGCACGCGCCTTCGCACCCCACTAGGGGCTAGTCCACGTTGATTAATTTTTAAAATCGACCTAAATTTCCTCCGTATACAACATTAATTGGAAAAAATAAATTAAAACTATTGCTGGCGTCTTATTTGTCGCGTCACTAGCATGTCCTTCTATTTCAATCGTAAAAGTAACATCAAACGGCAACCGCATTTGCCGCGTGTTTCTGGTCAACGGTCCTGTAATGTGTTCCGAATCAAAATGTTTCCGTTTGCGTAACGGTCTATTATATAGCAAAACATTATTCGTATAAAAACTTATGTATCGTAATATAATGCTTTAGAATACCAGGTAGCACTATAACATTTACCCCCTTATAGTCCTAATTCAGGTGGTGTTGCTATGCAGAAATTTATTGGAAAACTACTCCAGCATTGCCACCGACCGTTCCTCCCCCGCGTACCGCGCGCTCGTGCTGACGCTGCTGTCCACCGCGACGGCCGTGCGCATGGCGGCCGTGGCCGAGGTCAAGGCCATGCTCGCCCGCGCCGACCGGGCGCACCTGGCGCACGGCCTGGTGCTCAAGCTGAACGAGGTGCTGGACGAGGGCAAAGTATTCGTCACCAAGGAGAGGTCGCCCGCCGACGAGAAGGTGCCCGAGGTCACGGGCAAGATGATACTGGATTGCGTTCAGGCGCTGTGTTCGTTCAGTGGTGAGTTCCCTCTTGTACTCCTGAAAGAAAGAAAGTAACACATTTATTTTTGTACTTGAAATTAATATCCAGGATTCGAGTGTCGAGGCTGGAGGTTGTTCCGTGCAACTCCTCGCATGTATATTAAATGGTTCCGTGTAATATATAAACAGATGCTTTACGGAATTGACGTTAAACGATGTATTTTTTTGCTTTCTAGATTACCCGAGATCAGATTCGGAAACACTAGCGTTGGATGCTCTACCGTGCGCGCACCACCCGCTGGTGGCGGCGCTCAACCAGCACGCGTGGCTGCGGCTCGCGCGCCACCTGCGGCTGGAGCCCGCCCGCCTGGTGGCCGCGCACCTGCACACCCTGCAGACCGCTTACATCGACGGGTACAGACCGACTGAGGTAACTTTTCACATGCAGTACAGTATTGTGAGGATGTGTGTCTTGTGTGATGATGTAGTGGGCTCCTTCTCATCGGTAAGGAGAGAGTGCGCCAGGCCATGTACCGTATGTATTGCTTACAATTAATGTCTCGCAAATTCCTATGTTATTCGAAGGCTTCTAACTTTGTGGACTTATTTATCGTTTTAAATGAGTGTCTCGGCGGTCTGCAGGTAATGTCCAACGTGGTGTCGACGCTGTGTCGGCTGAGCGCGGAGGGCGTGGGCGCGGCGGGCGTGGGCCGCGTGCTGGCCGCGCTGCAGGAGCCGGCGCTGCTGCGCGTCACCCGCGACGAGTACTTCGCCTTCCTCACGCCGCCCGGACACCTGTACGACAAGAGCGTCATTCCCGGGTTCGGCTCCGATTATCATTGTCTAAGTTACTGTACGGTCCTCGCTTGACTCTACACTTGTTGTCTTGATATGATAGTTATGATGATGATGTCTATGTTGAATGTTGAAATAATACGAGTAGGTGTAACTGAACTGATATACCTGATTGATTTAATTAAACTAATTATTAATGATAGATGCTTGATAAATGAGCGAGCACGCGCGATGGTCTCGTTTAGGCCGTTTGATACGGGCCGCGTCTACATGCACACTAAATATGCAATTAAAATATTCGCGTGGCTCGAGTAAATAGCCGACGCAGCAAGATGTACGAATTGCGTCGTACAGTTACACAAAACCTCTTATTCGAAGGTTGGACAGTACTCTGGAGTTATGAAGGTTCGTGACTCAATAGAAGAAGGAAAGTGTAATCGATTCGATACAAGCGACGACCGGTACACAATTATTGCCAGATACCTCTTATCCATTTCACACTGTGCAGTACCGCCATAAGGCTGTCCCTTCTTATTACGATCATCGCTTCGTCAACACTGTTGACTGTATCGGTAACGAATTCCGACTGTAATGATAACAATACTGATTATATTAATCCTGTGTCAACGTTGACGTAAAGTTTACATGCAAACGATAATTTGTTAAAGTTGCTAGCTTGTGACAATTGTAAACAATGTTAAAATATTTTTTTAGCAACGAGGAGAGAGAGAAGGAGTCTAATCTGAAACGCGAGAGCAAGGTGTACAGCTACAAGGAGCAGCTGGAGGAGATGCAGCTGCGGCGGGAGCTGGAGGAGAAGCAGCGCCGCGAGGGGAAGGTCATTGAGGTGCTTCCTAAGTTTCTTATCTATTGCGAGAACAATAATCGTGACGTCTAAATATGCTGTACTACAATTCATTTAAAAAAAATATTAACATAATGTCTTATTGACGCGCACGGTTGCAGGTGCCGCTGACAGCAAAACAGAAGGAGGCGGTTAAGGCTCAGCTAGCGAAGGAAAGTGCCATTCGAGAACGACTCACCGAGGTAAGATTCTCAAACGGTGGTCCACTGTCCACTTCGTTCGAACCCCGCAGCGCTCCGTCTGCTTGAAAGTAGGCACTATAGATGCCATACTATGTGGTTATAGAATATTCACAGTCGACACGCACCTACCCCACTTTACTCCGGCCAGTTAGATCCCGTAGTGAATACTCTTTTATTAAATTTTCATTCTATATTAAAGTATTATCGCACGTGACTCGAGAAAGAATTATTGTGGGTGTTGAAAATTGTGGCGGAGATGTCGCTGCGTCGATGTCGTCTCGATCGGTACAACGCGGGTGTGTCTACAGCTGAACGCGAGCGTGACGAGCGCCACGGCGCTGCTGACGGCCGTGGCGGGCGGCGGGGCGGGGGGCGCGGGCGCGGCGGCGCGCGGCGCGCGGCGGCTGCTGGCGGCGCTGCTGGCGGCCGCGCGCTCCCCGCTGGCCGCGCCGCACGCCGCGCGCACCTTCCTGCGGCTGCGACGCGTGCTGCTGCCGCGACACCCGCTGCTCGCCGACTGCGTCGCGAGAACCACGCTCAGGTGTCTTGTCTTAATCTATGGAATATATTTAAGATAATACTAATACATTAATTTATTTAATTACATGTTTAAGCGACTTCCTAGCACTAAAATAGTGCGAAATATGTTTTCTATAATATTAAGATTAATAAAATTTCTGTATGTATACTGCACGATAGTAGACCATAGTTAACAACTTGACGTTACGTTTCTGTATAATAAGTAAAGTCTTGTGATGTGATGGGAAATGTATACACCGGCCAAAATAAGTTGTTAAACGATGATCTAACAACTTACAACACTTTGAATCGAAACCGAAAATGATCATCGACCTTGTCGGTGCAGGCTCGTAAAACCGCAATGCGACCTGGAGCCGGAGCTGGAGGAGGAGCCGCTAGAGAAGGCCACAGCGCACGCCATCCAGAATACCTACTGGGCCACCGTGGAGCCGCGGCCCAGCGCGGAGCCTCACCCGCCGCCGCCGCCGTCGCGGGAGCTCACCGCGCCCGGCTTCTGCTACGTGTTTCCCTTACTTAAACACGGTTAGTCCTCGACGGGGATGATGATGGTATTGTATCATAATTTAAACGATAGCTCAAATTACTACGCTGCCTTCAAAATTTCTTTGGCTTCAACCATTCGTATTATATTCAACCAGCGCATAACTGAGAAGGTCCAGAACAGTGTAGATCAGGATAGGTGGTCAAATCGCATGTCATTAATCATGAGTTATTAATTTGATGGAATAGAAAATCTA
>DWPA01006305.1:0-11100 GCA_018251375.1 Calpodes ethlius
ATAATATCATTCGAATACAAAACTACATTACGCCATCATTTTCTAAGTTAGAATAGCTCGGTCGGGAAATCGGGCGCCTTATAGCGCAGGAAACCCGGGTTCAAATCTGGGTACGATTGTTTCTTTTATTTTTTTCGAGTTACTTTTTTGTGAGAAAAAAATATATATATTTTTTTTTTATATCGGTAAGATCAAAATATATTATTCATATTTCATCAGTAAGTAATTTGCATTGTTATATGTAAATATAATTCCAACAACACATGATGTACCAAAAAAAAACTACCTAGTATAGCTCGGTCATCCAGGGACTCTTTTATTATGGACGTAAGTAGTTAATACTGTCCTATTCTAATTTAATTCGCTAATATGTATAAATTTCTCATGAGTATGCAATTGACATGTCTAGTTGCAAAATCTTTTCAGATCGCTACCAAATTCAAGGCTTATCAAGGTGAGAGATCGGAATAACTTATGCGAACGACTTCTGGATTGACAGCGCGGTACCGGATAAGTTTTAATGAACCTAGGCAGGGTTGGCATTGCGGGGAAAATTTTGTTCAAGTACCCCCAATTTAAAGAGTTTGTAACTTCATTACTTGTTCACTGATGTGTGATTGTTTGTTCGTTGTTCTAGACAGATTGAACAGTCGTGAAATTAAGTTTCGGTGCTTCAATTCCATGAATCTTAAAACCAAGGCTCAAACTGTTTGGGATACATTCTGCATAGCAATAAACATTGGATAAGTTTGTCGTTTTTGACATCATTTATTAAATTATCAACATAATATACAGCTAAATAAGGTTAGAATTTAAATCAAATATCCCACATTATACCTTAAGTGATAATATTAACAATTACTGCTAATATAACAAGCTTTGTATCAAACAGTTGGATATATTAAAAAGAAACAATACGTACAATACCAATGGTCATTTATATAATACTAGATGTTGCCTGCGACTCCACCCGCGTATATCAAAAGAACAGCAATACAAAGGTTGTCTATTTCTTTCTATCTATAGTTGCCAGGCAACGCTTGGTTGTTAAATAATTCCTTTAATTTAGCTGAAATATACATCGTAATGAGAAAATCCACAAAAATTAGATGTTTTTTCGCCGTAAAAAGTAGACTCTAGTACTCGTTGTCCTGTCAAATATCTCCACACCATAAATCGTTCTATAGCGACGCTCTGATGCGCCGTGAAAGAGAGTCGAACAAACACACTTTCGCATTTAATTTAATATCAGTATAGATTCAATAACAGCATAGTTACAGTATAATAAAGTAGTGCAAAAATAAAACGGTTCCAGTGAGATATTCTATCAGCAGGAGAGCTTAAGTCTGGAATGGACCAGTAGCCGATCCGCGCATATTTCCACGCCGGAACCAAGCACTAAATCAGCCATGGAATCTATAGTAAGCCGCGCGTTTGTTAAACCGACGATAAAACCGAATATATTTTCTATCTTTTAGAACTGGTTTTACCTTAGGGAAGTCCCGCTAATGATAACAAATATAAAACCGAATATCGTTTGCAATCGGTATTACCTTCGGGAAGTCATGCGATGCTAATGATAAAAAAGGGACAGATCTACGCGTCCGAAAAACGGACATGATACATCACTAGTTTTAACGCTACACATGCTTTGATTCTTTGGAGTACCTGTGTTGTAGGTGCCATCACATAAAAATAACCAGAACAAACACACATACAGATCGAGAACAGAAATATTAACTCATCTTTCAAATTTATGCCTCGGTATGAATCGAACCTAAGACGTTTTAAATGAGGGTCATATAAAGAAATTACACTGATCATAATAAGACATATATGCTTTAGTAATCGCGATTGAATATTTTCTTACTCATTTTCATTAGGTATTACGATCAAAGATAACTTTCATAGAAAAAAGTTATAGAATAGCTCATATAACTAACTGCAAAATAATATCTATTAAGTTATTATAAGTCTACTTTGCAACAATCTGCGATTAATGTGTATCACGGGATATACTTTAAAACATGCGTGGTGCTTCCCTCACTCCCACGAAGGAAAGCATGCAATACAATAAAATTAAGGTATATACCAACATACATACCACTACCAACACGTGTTTCGCGTCGAACTGGAGCATCATCAGCGTACGTTGCCTCTACGATGGTTAGTCCCAGTCTTTTCCACTCTGCGACTTTGCGATACTATTAAATATCTATTTAGTTTCTATATCTTCTTTATCTAAAAGATAATTTATCTTAAAACACGCCATATCTGAATCTTTCGCGACTATATAAAACAGTTAATTTCAGTGATTTCAACTTCACTGAAACAATTCATTCGAACCATAAGACGTCGCAAGTCTCATAAACACATGTTCATGACAAAGTCATTTAACATAAAATGCGATGACAAATTAAGCGAATAATTTTAATTTCAAAAGTTGGCAAAATACTTTGAAGTTGAAACATGCGACATCTGGTCGGGACGCGGCGTTATTCATTACCTTTGTTTGTATTCAACTTTTCCAACGGAAAATTGGGGTTTCTTAGTAAAAGACATCCGTGTATGAGGTATTCTTGTTTGTATGTTAAGCATTATTGTATTAAAAAATCGGTCAAATTCGAATAAGTGTTGGAGATCTGGTTCTGTTGCGCAAATGAGAGAACTATGTGTATTGGATGGATTACTAATGTAGAGAGCGGAATGAATGATGTAATGGGTCAGTTGAATTACACTTTAGGTTTAAGTAAAATTGTCAAGTTATAGTATAATAACCACTGGCAGACCTTAAGAATAAATAACGAGATGTTATTTAAGTAGTAATATCGGTTTGGGTGAAATATTGCAAGTTAAACTGGAACTAATTTTGTTTATGGACTTGAATTTTTTCACGTTAAGTTATCGTCAAAAATACATTTTTATTATAAGCATAACTTGATACTTAGGTATGGTTTCAGAAGAAGAACCACCTTAAATAATTATAGAACATTCCCTTTTTTGCTTTACTATATAATTGTACTTTTAGTTTTATAAACTAATATCTTTTTTGATTTTGATTTTTTATTACTCATTTACCTAGAAAGGAGCCTTAAAAACAGAGTATAGGCCATCTTACCTAACATAAATAAATGTTAATTAAGTGTACAAATTATATTGAAATTTATTCAAAAGTGTTTGCAAGAGCTTCAAATGTCAACAATATTCTTTATAAAAAAAAATAACTAAATAAATGTTAAATCCGCACTTAGTCAGCGTGCTGGACTATGTACCTCTCATATCGTAAGAGGAGACCCGAACTCAGTATAATTATGGTTTGTAATGATGATGACGAAATGTTTACAAAATGCTATGATACAAAAAGTGTGAAAAGATTATGTATTGACATAACACTTCTTATATTTAAAGGTCGTTCTTGTATCCTACCAATTACTTAAGGACTGTCGCTAACCTAAAGTGAAGTAACCAAGTCAATTGGTTTTGTTCTTTTGCGCCGTCTCACAACATCCCTGATGACGAGTAATTAGATTCTCAACAATGAAACCTTGAGAAATACAGACTAATATTACAAAGCGAAAGTGTGTTTGTGTGTTAGTCAATCTTTCATGGCTGAACGGAGCGTCGTAATGGTATATTTTTGTGTGGAGTTACTTAAAAAAAAGGAAGAGTGTCATAGACTACCTTTTAACACGAAAAAACATCTCATTTATGTAGTAAGATCCATTAGGATGTATAATTTAGCCAAATTAAAGCGTTTAACAACAAATCGTTGCCTATCAACCAATTATAGAAAGGAATCGACAAGCTTTTTCTTGCAGTTGTTTTTCCACGCGTGTGAAGTCTCAGGTGACATCTAAGTGATGATAAATTAAAGGTGTGTACATTTCACACTCGAAAAAAAGACGATGCGCAAACAGCAGTATTACAAATCGGAATATTTTAACTTTAAAATCCGTATACAAAAGATTTCTTTCCTGTTTACTTACCACGCGAATGAAACTTCAGTTTTTGTTCGCAGTCGTTCCGTGTGAGTTGTTTTTTAAAGAATAACCCGAAAATATTACGCTCATTACCCTCCCCAGAACTAAAACAAAGAAAGAGCATTCGAAATGAGTGCATCTGTTAGTTCAATTTTTAATAATGCTTACTCGAAGCTGGATTTTACTCGTACTCCAATAGATTACAGCTTTTACACGTGAAGCTTTTGAAGCGTGGACGTAAGTAGGGCTCTAAGTCATTACTATTCAAACGCAGGGTATAAATCTTTTTTCGCTAATGGAAGTCATATCTTTTTTAGTGTAAGGGCCAATGTATGCTATATCAAAGCTGTTTTATTGTGGATTAATGAATGACTTCGTAGCTAACTTTGGCAGTTAATGCTTCTTATGAGATATAGTTTGGTAGTCCAGGAGCTGGAGTTATGATTAGGTCCATACCTATTTTTTTATGTTCTGGTGAATACACTTAACCAATGTTGAGGCAATTCATCTTTGAGAGGTGCTTGGCTATTTTCAGCATTATCTTAGTATCAGTGCATAGTGCTTGAGATCCTTTGATTATTGCCAATCACATATTATACAAATATGTAGTAAACAGCCATTAGTTTGGATTTAAAATGAAATACATCGCACCATTGCGGTGACAATGATACTCAGCCAACTTTGTTACATTTTCCTTCATTATCGTCTGTTTTAAAAAAATATTGCTTCATACTCTACATGCACCACAAATGACTATTATCATAAATTATCTCTTTCACGAACCCATCAATAACCCCCGTATTCACAAACAATACTATGAAATCTCACATAGGAATAGAAAGAGAGGATCAATTGCTCGTAGTTCCATCTTTGTCTTTGGCATTGTTGTAAAACAGATGGGAATATAAATAATTGATTCATTATTTCTATTCGAATGTGAAATCTCATAGTATTGTTTATGAATACGCGGTTTAGAAAGGTTAACTTCGCGACGAAAAACTCTAGTGTCATCGCGCCTAATGTTATTATTATGCAAAAATCTGAAATCTTACAATGAAACGGACTGTCGTTATTTAGCATAATATTTAAATTTAAACAGTATGATTAAAACCAGCTCTTTAGGGACTGCGTAAGTTCTATCCATGAATATACAACATTGGACACTTCGACATTGTGAGTAGTGGGTAGGTTATTTTATAGCCAGCTTGAGTTCCAGAAGTCGTTCTGCTACCAAAATATCTTGAAGGTTTTAACAACTGTTACTTATATGACCTTTTCATCTTAATCTCTGAGTCATCTATGACCAGCAAGTTTAAAATTAGGCAGTAGATGTACCTATTGTAATAACTACCTAATAAACGACCAGTCTAGTGCTTGCCAGACTACGCACATGGTAGGGTTCTACGTATTTGTAAATTTAACGAATATATTCTTCTTATTGAGTACTTAAGTTTAATGCATATTTAACAAATGGAGACTTAAATCTTGAAATAGAAAAAAATATCGATTGTTCGTATTCCCATCTACTTCACTCAAGTTTTTTGAACTGTGCCAAAGATAAAGATAGAAAGATAAATATTTAATACAAACATTCGACCCTTTATTTTTAATTCACTGTGAGAACGTATAATATTATTTATGAATATGGAGATCGGGGTCTCTTGACTAGGTCGCGGATGGACGTAAAGAAGCTATATAAATTTCGTTTTGACTACAAATCTCTAAAAGTATACTGGAACCTTGATTTAGACACTATATTAGACCAGTGCTTGGCTTTCTGTTATATAAAAGTATCTACTCTGAAAGAAACAATGATATAAAATATTTTGTGTGTGAAGCGAGTAGTTTTCCGAGCCGTTTCGTTTGTGTCGCTATTTGTAAGCTACAACGCGTGGAACGTGTAAAGTTTTGGCTTTGTCTTCTACTAAAGAACAATTTGAACGGAACATAGAATTGTGAAAATCGTACCACACTGTATAAATTTTACAATACACTGAGTTGTATAATATAATTTAAGTGCTGTATAATTAATTTACTTTTCCCCGGGAAGTTTGAACGTCATCGAAAGCGTAACTCGATTCCGAATCCTACGCATCGTTAATTCCTCAACTATGGTGGATTTTAAAGGATTATGACTTTATTTTGTTTTCATATATGTGCATCTGTTTTTCCATAACTTCAAAAGTATATACACATACATTAAATTCAACATGCCGTATTTATTTGTTTATGGTTAGGTCATCTCTTACAAGTATAAGATAGAAAAAGGTAATTTTTAATGCCTAATGCCATTGTCCACCAGTCGACCCTGGGTGGATGTGGAAAGTCTGCGGCAGGTGCTAAAACAGCATAATAGTGAATACTATTAATAAAATACAAATAAAACATGTAATATTATAATACTAATAGTGTACAAAAATAATACTATATAATATATACATACATATAAATTTAAATACCACATACATAAGAATTTATACACAATATGTAAATTTGCAATTTGCAAGAGACGAGAAAATCAATTAATCCGTCTGTGGAAAATACTTAAAAAAAGTAAATAAATAGTTTTATTTACTTTGGTGAAGAACTATAATTGATATAAGGAACCGTGAACACTCGAAACATCTATTTTATTATATACATATATCTGCAGCGCACAATTTTCTAAGCTTCTTCCATATATCGATATTTATGAGTTACAGATTAAATATAGAGATAGAATAGTTAGTTCTTAGAAATTTTCTTGCCATTTACAATCAGAAGAACTAACAGTGATTACAAACAAGACAGCTTAAGAACTGATATCACCGTATAAATTAACTGAATCACCGTGTATAAAAATGATGGAAGTTAAAGTGAATAGTACAGATTCCATCAAATTTCAAAAAGATAACATTGATTTGAAAAAAGAAAACAAAACTAATGAGACCACACATTGAGAAACAGCGAAATCCAGAATTGCTACACTTAATTATTCAAGAGAAGATATTGAGTGAATGAAGTATTGGGCGTGGAAAGATATTCTGATCCTTAAAAAATCCGCCGTTGTTGTGAAAGTAGCATCCGAACGATTATTGATTCCAAGGTTTAGGTTACCTTAATGATCGCCAAACTTTCTCTAAAGTTGCACCTTAAGAAGAATATCCCTTCGTCCATTGAAAGCAGTGTATCAAGATTAGAGTTTCGTTTAAATTCGGAGAGGGATCGATCAAGACCGTTACTGATAATTAAGATACACAACAGTTAGAATTGGGTCAAAAACTTACCGAAGAATTAAAACTTACTCAACCCGAGAGAGCTCTAACGAATTTCCCTACTTAGAGGTACCAGGAGCAATCCTTAAGTACTTTATGTTCCATTTTTAAGTGCGTCGAAGTTTTAAGTGACTTGGAGGGAGTTGGGGTTTTAGGCCGATGCAAATGACTATTAACATTTAGGCTTTTTTATGGTAGTCCTAAAACATTCCTACGAATTATTTATGTAAGCGAGGCTCTGAAAAATTCGTTGCTTAACCAGTTTTAGGAATTTTACTAAAGTTTTAGATGAGCATAGAACGGAGGTATTCTATTTTTTTAGTCTACACACCTCATTCTGGAGGAATTTTTAGAAGAATTTCCATCTTGTTAGACAAAACTGTGACTCCAAGTTATGAAACGAGGTGTAATATATCGTTCGATAGTGTTTCCTGGCTGTATTCTTTAAAATTTAAAATTTTCATTTCATTTTTCTACGAAACCTCATTAATGTGCATGTTAACTGGACCCTATTAAGAGAACATATTAAGACGTGATATAAATTAAATGAAAAATTCAATTAGTTATTTTTATTTTCTTACTCTTTATTTCAATATTTTGTATTCCTTTGCTATTTCTGATTCAAGATTGAATAGATACTCTTTGACATAATTCAAAGCAGGATTCAATACTCCCTTACAGTTCCTCTAATTAGAATTGTTCTGTATTAGCCAGTTGAATCTCTTCGAGATTAATGCGCAGTGACTCGAGTTCTTTCCGACCGACCTGACTGGCTTTCAATCCTCTAAAATCGACGGTGAAATGTTCTTAACGTTTTTGGGATGGAGTGTCGAAGAGCCAGTTAGGGATCGGATTTATGGCTTCCTTATTAACTAGCAACGCATCAGTGACCCCTTTGAAATTACTAGGGCTGATCAACTACCATCAGTTCGAACCTCTACATCTTTATCAGCTATTCTCAAAGAAAGAAACTTGACAACAAATAAAATAGCTAAAATTTTCCGGTTTTCAATTGGGAAACTTGTTTCAGTTTGCAGGTGGGAACAAACTAGTGCTAAGCATGTAAGTTGTGACAGTAATACGAGAGTTTCTTTGTAGTTTTTATTAGTACTTAAACTAGTTTCCTTTCGCTTCACCTGAGTGCACTATAGGAATATTGTAAATGTTAGGTGTACTTTTTATTTATTTATTCAATGTAGGTACTCGTACGTTTGTATTTTCAATGTATTTTCTTCTTTACCTTTATTAATATGTTACATTACTGTTTTCGGTGTAACGATTGCCGGGTAATGTACCTCATATTATTTAAGGTTACTGGCAAGTTAATTAATTATTTTTATATGATAATGATAGCACGCTAGCTTTTAGTACCACTGTCCCTTGTCTCACATATCTGTGATAAACCTCGGATTTAGTAAGTTCAGTTATTACTCATTATTATTAAGAACGTTTATTAGGACTGTTAGTGTAGGTATGAATTAGTTATCATTTGCGCTATTTGAAGTTAGTTATAGATACGTTGCTGCTCCTGTAATGGCACGTATTTTTTTTATAATACTCACCATAAAAAGTCGTAAATAAGATGCGAAAATGTATTCGCTAAATTACAATTTATCTAATCAAGTTCGAACTAACATTCTAAAGTATTTCTATAAGTAAAAAGCAAGATTTATATTTAAAGCAGAGTTAGCCTATCCCAGCGGCAATCTCGCATGGTGCCGACGCTTTGACAATCATCCTAGAATCAAGTGTGAAATAGTTTACACGTGTTTCGTTTGTAAAGTCGTGGTTGTAGGTTTCCTAGCATCCTTTTTGATTTAAAATATACTAGTGATATCTTCCATTGCATCATTGTCTAGGGCGGTGACCACGACAATTTATATTCGCTCAGTAAAACTACATGCTTATAAAATTACGAAAATTTCTTTAGATACGAGGTCATCAAAAAATTTTACCAAGCTCCAAATTTTCAAACTTCGGTAACCTTATCTTAAATTTGGTAGACGGTGAAACTTTTTTGAACGTTGATCCTCAAACGACGTAGTTTCATGGTTAACAAACTTCAAAATTGAATCACGTAACGCAACTAAACTTCAATTATCAACTCTCTGTTCCGAGTTTTTTAGGAGAATCTTTGGCCCATTTTATGTGATGGAAGTTTGTTTTCTGCAGATTAAATAATCATTTAGATGGTTCTATATGCCAGTGGAAAATTCTTCGTGAATTATAACTTTGTATTTTCTATTTATATTTAAATATAAGGTCAAATCATGAATAGCATACAAATTAGAATTGCTATCAAAGGAGCAAAACAAATACAATTTTAAAGAATACTATGACATAATGGTAAGGTTCTTCAGTGTTTTCACAATAACAAAAGCAGTAGAAAAACAGAGAGAAATAGAAATACACAACGTAAAAATAACGGCAGAAATAGTGACAAAGACTCGCATAATCTAAAATTCACTGAAATGCACCGTATTTGCTATGCTGTTTTAAAATTGATGAAATGGTCTATCTATCTTTCTAACTATCAGCCTTTAAAGGTCCACTGTTGAACATATGCCTCCCCTAATTTGCGCCAATCAGACCGGTTCTGAGCCTTTTGAAACTGAATCTGTTGAAATGGTGATGTAGTTTAACTTTTCGACGATATTATTGTTGTTACTTGTGATCACGGTGGTCATTTACAGTCCAAACTAACGGTAGGTGGTGATATAATCTTATTGTAGCGCACTAACTCATTGGAATAACAATTTCCACTATTATTTTAAAGACTCTTTAGTACCAATACGGCTGATAAAGACCGTTACTAGTAGGAAACTTAAAAATAATTCCAAAGAAAAACGAGATCAGGTTTCCAGTAAATGGAATAAAAAGAGGCAGGATGTTATTTAATAACGTTCACTGGTATGTTTCTAACGAACGCTGCATAATTAACAATAATTAGTTATAGTATCCTTTGTGTTTATTAAAGAAAGAGTTCACAAGGTAAATAACGGGAAATACTATCTTCATTTCATAGTATAAAGCTGTACCTATCGAACCACGCGCAATGTTTTCTAGTAGTAACTTAATTGAATATTACTCGATATTTCAAATCATTGTTGCCGTGATAGTTTTCCTTTCTATGCATCATATATACCTCTTTAGAGAATTATTTTACATGTCTATCACCAACCTGTCCGTATTCGGCCGTTCCTTTATTGTCCTCTAGATATCATCATCGTCAACATCACAACAACTGTTCCCTCGATGAGCTCGGGCACATAATGTAAGAGGCCATAGTTCATCACGCTGCTGGTCAACTGTGAATTAGTAGACTTCATCTTTGAGAATACTATGGAGAATTCTTGGGTGTACAGGTTCCTTACGATGTTTTTGTTCACCAATATAAGTAATAATTAACTTGTAATACGCATATAACTTTTCGAACATTACCAGTGCGTGCTGAATTCGAACACACGCCCCCAAGTTCGGGGGCCATTTGAACCACTGCTTTCACTGCTCTAGATATAATTATAATAACATCAAAGGGGTACCTATAACTGAAAACAGAATGCCTGCTTTATACCAACTCAATACTCAATTATCGAATTCTACGTAATTTATGCATCCCTGTTTATTTACAAAACAATTTCCGTATTTCAAATGTGAATTCATTAATTAGCGTTGATAAAAAATTGTAACAATCAATCAATCATTCTATCAATAGAATTAGGTCAGGTGTTTCATTTGATTGATTATGTCTGCTCAATCACATCGAAGCGTATACAAAAAAATCTCAATTACGTAAACGATCAGATCTCGTTTGTCATTTTGTACGTGCAATGTAGTTTTAAATAAATAAAATATTTTGTTAAATA
>DWPA01006306.1:0-11100 GCA_018251375.1 Calpodes ethlius
ATGTTATTTTAGTGTATGTACCGTATGTATTCATATGCATGTAATAAAAAGCAGTTATTTCAATATTACAAACAGACACTCCGATTCTATTTATATGTATAGATTAAAAATCGCGTTTTATTTCGTTTTAAATTATAAAACGACCCTAACTCGTATTTGCAACCAGCGACAGCTGAAATAATCGACAGTATCGAGCATCGACCTTCCTGATGCGATTGCGATAATAGTGCGACGGTATCGAACTGATCTCCCAAATCTGTATGCCGCTTACATTATAATTATGTTACTTACCTATTTTAACAGGGCAGTTGTCAACTTTTGATGTGTACTCGATGCAGAAATTCCTGGCACCTTCCACGCCGCTGGCTGATGGCTCGTCGAAGTCTATGTGTAGGGGCCATTGCACTGCAATGATATGGATTTTTGAGCTGGTAGATCGAAGGTAGGAAGACATGAAGAATACAGCGAGCATCCGAGTATTGCAAGTTTCGGGAGGCCTATGTCCAGCAATGGAATTTCAAAAGTTGTTGAATAGATATCGAACTCGAAGGTTCTATATCCGACCGACGCTACAAATCTCTGTTACTCAGCAGGGGACCAGGAAACGATATGTTTGAAGTTTTAACATGAATGTAGTGTAACAAAAACAAGATGGTTAAACATTTCTGTGGGAACAAAACATACCTATTTATATTCATATAATATATTCATGCACGTCAGCAAACATAATATTTAAGGAAATATTAACTGATATAATAAATGAAAAAGATATAATAATGGCGATATTTACTGACGAAACTAATTGATACTTAGGTTTTTGTGGCAATAGTTTTATCTATATTTATCTCGAATATTTGCCTCAGTATTTTGAGGATTTCTGAATACATGCAGTTCCATACTAACCTCTACATTAATTTTATTGAGTGACAATACCTCACCGATGCGCACTTGGAAACCAAATTTCTTAATTAGTCCTACCGCTACTTACATATTTTTTATGCGAATAGTCAAAAAAAATTGCAGTAAAGCTATCAGTAGTCACTGTCGGTCATAAGCTATACTTATAAACAAGTTAGGCTCCTTTAGCCCCATCGTGGCAATCCCATTTTAAATAAGGAAATTTAATGGACAACAATACGAACGTACTGGAAATCATAGATAATCCACAGCTATCATCCCTCTTCGTACATGAGCATGCCTATACTAGCAGCTCACGGACATCAGTCGTCACTAACGATGTCCGTTAACAGGTTGTAACATTAAACGATAATTTTCTTAACGCTAGCATGAGCTTTCGTTGTGTCACGTCAAATTTTATAGGGACGCCACGATTGTTGTTTTCCGCATATTAATTTCCATACATTTTCCGAGGTTAAGCGGTAAAAAAAAAGAGTTTTGTCTTAACCATTATCGTTACCGTGACGCACGTTTACCGCACGTTGCCATGACGAAACCGTCTTTTCTATGCCAAATGTCATTGCCACACATTACATGAACGTGTCAAAAAAAAAAAGAATTGTCTATGAGGGCAGAGAGGTCAAAAATATTAGAACATACCTGCGTTAGCGAAGATAAGGTTCCGTCGGAAAGTCTTAGAATACTTGAAGACTAAAGGGGCCACAGCCACGTGGAATACGAATATTCCCGCGGTCAATGAAGCGCCTAACAGTAGGATCCTGTAAAAATTATATTATCAACTTTGGACTTCTACTATACTAAAGCTAAACACATTTTTTTATGTTATCACTGGCCTACTGGGTGAAATTCGACCATAAATAAATATTTTTTCTAAACATCCATGCATCCAGACTGACAATATTGTATAACTTTAGTTTTAACTAATTATCTAGACAGATTTGGTTTGACGTAAACATTACTTACAAAAAAAAAGAGTTAAACCTTGAGCACACTGGCACAAAACAAATAAAAATATAATTAGTATGAGTAAATCTTTAACTAGTCAACTTGCTAAGAAGTAATGTAAACAATGAGCTATACTACCGAGTATGAAGGATTACATTTCAAGCATAACCACAAGCTACTGAGATCACATAGCTTCCATACAAATATTAGCTACATCTTTGTTGATGAACAACAAATAGGATTCATTTGATATTTTTCCTGTCTAAAAAAAAGCTATGCTATGTTCTTACATTTGATAAAAATGCAATTTCATTACTAAATAAAAGTCATTAACATAGTAAGTAATTATTCCTAATAAATAGCCTGTTATTATCAATAGTTATAATATTGTTCTGAAAATACATTTAGCAATAATTTGTTCACATTTTGATAATAAGCTATATAAAGCAAGGATACCATTCACAACATATTTTATTATAATTAGAATATCAGGAACATATTTGTTTCTTTAAAATAATAATTTAATTTCACAACTTAAGCTGTACATAACTGTATATAACTACGTTAAAATTTATCCACTAGAAGATATTTTATTTAATCAACATGATATTATTATGAAGAATTAATTGAAACTATTCATAATTATTTATGTAAATATATGAATTGTAATGGACTTTGTAAACTTTATGCAGATATATAAAAAAATATGATATTATGTGGTTATTAAAATTAATTTTATTCATGGCTAGATAATAAATAATTAAAGGAAACAAAAAATTCTTATCTACATCAAATTATTTCTGTTATGTTTACAATGACTGTTCCATTAAAGCATGGATACATAGTATGAGTGCGACTTGATAGCTTAAACTTAATCTTTTTAACCAACTTCTTAACTTTCTTTTATCTTTGATATTTATCTGAGGTGTAGCAGATTTTAATGAGAAATCAGAAATTTATCAATAACTTGCTTATCATCACTTTTTCATAAAATAAAAAGGAAGGCTTATTTCACATTACTAAACGAGGGCAAAGATTAAACTATTTATTCCAAAATCTTGACAGGATGGGTAATAAAGAGAATTATTTTTTTTAATTTTCATACATTCTAAATATATCTAATTATTGGACACTTCAAATTTGGCATGTAAGTAAGCTAATCATCATAGTTAAAATGTTAATTGTTATTAATGACTTAACAAGACATTCGGTAAGTTGTCCTTGTCACTAAAAGTATTATGGGGATTTTTGGAATTTCCACAGAATAGAAAATAAAGAATTTATTTTGTTCTATAATCAAGAGTTCAAATTTAACAAAAAATGGAGAATAGGGGAAAAAAGAGGATTACTTTGCTTTTAAGCTGTCCCATTTCTGTAAACAAATTCAGGTAACTACACATACACATTTTTTAACAAACAACAGTTTTTATTTCATTTTAGAATATAAAAAAATATAATCAGTTCAATATAATATTTTTCAGCAGATCATTTGTAAACTAAATAGCATATATTCACCCCTACATAATATTTCACAATAATAAAGATTTTTATCCCAATTAATAATTAAGTTGTTTGTAACCTTGAAAGTGTATAATAGAACTATAACATTTATGGAAATTTTATAACACATCAAGTTAAACATTAACATCAAAACAAGTTTTTTACATAACATATTTTTTTAGTGTAGTAACAATTAAAAAACCTGTATTTCTTAAAAAGAAAACCATATATCACCATACAAGCTACATAGGAGTATGCAAATTTGTCTCATACATGGTAAGCTCAGGTTTGAATCCTACATGTGCTATTTTAATTTAACTTTCATATTTAATTGTTACAATGAAGATTGAAGGTTCAGAACCATTAGCACAAGTTAGCACAAGCACATATGAGCAAAAGACTTAAAAAAGCTGATGGATGGACCAGTGTTAAATCAAATTCAAATTATAAAAACTACATGCTTAAACTTAACAATGCTATTTGAGTCGTCAAGATAATACCAAACACTGATTATTAAGTAAATGATCAAGATTTTTAATCTTAGAGCAATCAAACTGACCTTCTATAATGACTAATAATTGCATATTCATCTTGCAATTATAACTTGTACATACTGTGACTCATTCTTTACACTTCCTTCACAAACTATTCAACTTTCAGGTGCATAAAATATCAAATATTAGATTCACACAAGCCACAATAACTTTAATGAAGAATGAAAATAAAAATATATAACTTGTAAGTGACTGCTAGTCTTAGTAGTTTTTTTTTTAATTACTACTTTAAAAACAGATTATACACCTACATATATTTATTTTATATCAGATGACAATAAGTTTTTTTTTTTTGGTATTATTATACAAAGTGATCATTTAGACATCTCTAATACTTTCTTAAATTAAATTATGAATGATTACTTACGCAACGGTGTATAAAGGTATACAGAACACTATTCCTTGAAATTCAATCATGTTAATAAAACAGGAAGGCCAGGTTACTAACACACGTGCAAACACAAATTAACGGACAAAAATACTTAAAACAATTACTACTAGAACTTGCTTACTTAGATACTTTACGTACGAAAAAATATAAAATAAAACTAAGCAAAATTCAAAGCGAATTACATTGAATTCTGTCACACTAACGTGGCCAACGAAGGTGTATAGAAGTGGATTTGACGATTTGGTTAGTATTTTTTTTTTAATGTCGTTAATTTAATAAGTCTTTCGCACTAGCAAAAACGCCGCCTCGCATCGCACAAACACAAATAACTATTGGAATATTTGATTCAATTTCATTGACGTCTGAAGACTAAAGGTAATGAAGTTTGAACTTTTAAACGCTGACATTATTTTGACTTTGACATTGACAATATAACGGTGGTTGGGGTCAGTAAAAGGAGTCGATCATTGTCGTTGACTATTCGTGTTATTTATACCATAAACTAAAACTTCTAACCAAAGTAATCGTAATTTCGGGTGGATATCAAGAGTATATAGATTTAATAACTACATAATCACGTAATTTTAAGTTGAAACGCACAAGAATAATTGTGTTTCTTCTAGTATTTTTATTTATCTTCGACAGAGTTAAAGTGATTTAATCACTAAGATCCTAATCAAGCTCATTTACAAATTCGTTGTTAAATGCAAATCCATCGGTTTTAAAAATGATGAAATTTGTAATAAATTTAAGCAAAATATTAGTTGTTGTCTTTTGTTATATTTTTCTTCTAAAGCTTCTACAATATCATTTTATTATATAATAAATAAAAGGTGGGCCGACATGACAAACTATGAGGGTTCTGTTTTAACTATAGAATTCTAATAATGCAATTACAGCTTTATTATATCGTGTCTTGGTAAATTGTGATAACAATAGTACCTAAATGAGCTTGGAGTGCCATCTATCTTTGCCACCTATATACCACTCTGACAAACTTCGAATAAAACTGTAGAAGGGGTTGTACCTAATTAACTTATAAGTCCTCTCAGTATTTAATGATAATAAGAATATCATTTAGTTGTTATTTATTAGTAAGAGGAAATAGGACTTTAGCACTCTTCGGATATTCAGTATTAGGAATCGTCAATTCAGGACTTGTTAGTAATAATTTGTTCCCCTCAACGATGGTCGCTGATGCGTCGAGTTCAGATATCGTATCTTTTATACATTTATCCGGCAACAAAGCATTCTCAGACCAAAACACAGTTGCTTATAAGGCAATTCTTACACGGGGGAAATATGTGATGATGGTACCAACCCGAGTGAATAACATTTGGGTTTTATCACTTATAATTTCAGCCATGTCTATAGAATTTGGCTGAAAACAATTAGGTATAGTATAAAGATGGTACGTAAATACAAAAAAAAAATGTGTTCAAAAATCTCAATTTATTTTCTTTTTTTTTGGTCGAAATGGTATAAGTTTTATTATGTGGATTGGATCTAATGAATCCTTATCGAAAACCTTTACTCGTGGTTCAAAATAACATCGAACTTCAATTAATTCAGTAGCGATAAATTCATTTTTTAATTTAGCTGCCTTCATGATGGCCGCTATGGTTGGTGCCCAGAAATGGTACTTTCCATATAGTTCAGCGTAGTTCGCTATTACATTGCCAACTAATGAAGTGGAGTAATAAATTTTTAGTAATAAAATTGTTTTCACGGCTGTCAGCTCCATATATGCTCTTTGACCAGGGTTTAGGCTGATGTAACCAATCGTTGGTAGTCCAAAATGTAAGGTAAAACTTTCAAAATTATTATACCTTCGTCTATTTTTAAAAAGAAAACTTTGTTTGTCATAAGTTACATTAATATTGTAAAAAATTTCGTCTTCCGGTGTTCCTTGATCGAGCCAAGAAGAAGATATAGTATTTTCAACTGTTTCTCTTATTCCAACCATTTTCTTTATTTTTCCCGTCGTATTGTTTATAACACTGTGCATCGCCACTGTAACGTTTTGATTTGTTATATCAAAAACTTCGGCTTTTTTCACTTGAACTCTTCTATTCACTTCCGTCCAATTATATCGTGCAAATAAATTGTGATACGGAGTTGGGTCTCTTATAAATACATCGTTAGGTACCTTACCCATCTCAATCCTTATACCTCTTTTTAAATTATTTTCTGTAATATTAAACATGTTTATTTCTTTTTCAGTCACTCTTTTATCATCGACGCCGAAGAAGGATATCACTGAATCAACCTTATTAGACGCTGGTTTGACTTTTAGAAGAATTTTTGAATAAGAACTTGTGACTAAAAATATTATCGTCACTGTATATTTAAAAACAAATTGATTGCACTGTATTTTCATTTTAATGGAGATTAAAACTGTGTACAACGTATCTAGGTATCTAGTTTGAATTACTCTAACGAGACCGCACTGAACTGTAACGTAACAAGAAATAATCGTACCTATTACAACAACTCATATTATTGATTGACATTAAATTGCGACTCGTTATATACCTACGGCTGTATTCAATTATTATATAACTTTGACAGTTTGTTAGTTACGAATGTGATGTTCCATAACGAACCTCGCGTCATTTCCTGACATATTTATTGTACTTTTATTACACGAGATCGGTGAATCATAAAAAATATGTCGGTGGACTATGGTCGACCTGCTATTCTTATTACGACGAATCTATAGCTGAGCAATGTAGCTTAATGTTAGAATTAAGCAGTTAATGACGAAATTATAGAGCTTATTATAATAATACCCATTTATAACCAAATTAGGACATATTTGCATGTTAAGTAATGTACTAGCCTTTGCACAAATCGATGCGTAAATTATTTTTTAATAGAAATATTCATTTTAAAATATTCTTTTTAGTGTTATCTCTCACTAAACGAGGAATCTGTATAAATTTACATGCCTCTAAGTCCACGACTCTAAACTGTGTGTTGTGTGTTAAAACGAGTATGATTAAGATAAAAAAAATATAACCTATATTTTAAACTCCAAAACTCTTGTTATAGAGGGATTCAAATAAAGAACATATCTACTGAACTTTCTCAAAAGAATGAATGTTTTTCTCGATAATAAGAAGCATAAGTCACTCTCTGGCCTCCCAAACCTCTACACACAAAAAAAAACAATAAGAATGCTATACGTGACGTGAAAAAAGAATAAATAAAAAAACTAACATAATTTCCCATTCATAATAATAACATAGATTAATATGAAACAATATATTTTAAAGTCCTAATATTTTTTTTAATAAATGTTTTGTGCTTCAGTGGTCTCATTACAGCATATTGGCGTCTTCTTCTAAGATGAAATGATACTAGCTCAAATAATTGTATATTAGAGGCCAATCCAGAATGGATGTACAGTATTTTATATTTGTCACACCTTATCAGTAATGAAGATGTCTTATCAAATGTCATTGGGTCAAGTTGAATCAATTCAGAATAATTCTTCCGATCAATAATATTCATTATAGTTTATACACATTCCGTTTTAACGCAAAAATATTTCGAATTTAATTGTATTAAAATATTAACTTTGCTATAACTCATATGTAGGTATATGTATACATTTTAAGGAAGTCTTTCGAAAGAGGTTTTATTCGAAATTTGAATGAATTTTTAGTCATCTCTATTTTATAAGTGCACCTACATATAAAATAATAACCAAAATATAATTTATAACTAAAAAAAATATTACGCAGAATCACATGGTTCCTACGTTCATACTGTTTACTCCATTTTTTCTATGAGCTTAGGTACTCATTTTTCATGGGGTCAAGGTAGGATATATATATATATATATATATAGCCTGCAGTGCCACCATCCTCAGTAGCCCATGGATATCTGTGACAACCTTCGAATAGGACTTCAGAAAGGACGGTAGACACTTAGTTGGTAAGTCCTGACTAAGAATGTAAAATTGTGGTTATTCAATAGTAAGTGGATTCCGGGCCTTAGTACGGCGGATCTTAATGTAGGTTAGTCCTATTAATAAGTATTAATATTTCTCTAGTTACTTATCGTTGGTAATTTGTTCTAATCGAAGTTGGTCACACGTTTCTACCCCTGAGGACAAATGATCGCCGCTTGTTAAAGCGGAGAGCACCGTTCAGACCGGAACACAAATGATAATAAATAATAAATGAACGCTAATACATTCATACTCTGCAGTAGGATTCCAACCAACTAGGCTACAGGGCCGTCAAAATAAATAAAAAAATATATAAGGCAATTATTCCATAGAAGAAATAAGTAAGGCGATAGTACCTTCCCAAACAATTTAAGCCATAGAGATGTAAAGTGTAAGTATAAAAATGAAAATTTTTTCCTCTTTAACACAAATACTGCCGTAAATATTAATGACACTTTTCAGACATATTTTTTACATTATAAGTGTATTAAAATAACAAACCATAATTATGATGTACAGAGATATTATTAGTATATGATAAATTGGCCAAATTATTATGTGATAAGTTTCAACTAAAGCAGATCCAAACTTATATTGAAATGTTTGAAAATGATAAAAAGGTTAAGGTTATGTTTAATAGTAAAACGTGATTATCCAGCATTTATTTTGCAGTAACCGAACGGACAGTAACAATGGATATTAAGCAGCTTATTTTAATTGTTTTAATAAAAGAAATACACGGAAAAATTAACATAGATATCAGTGCTAATAAAAATATAAGTGATGTAATCGTAAGTTATTCGGGTTACGATATAAAAGTTGTTTCTGATCACGAGATTAAATTGTTTGGAATCGATAATGCAGCACTTAAAACAGCAGTTACAAAGCTGTATGGGACGAGACCCACTAACGTTTATGTAAAAAGCCCAACGCCGTGGGGAGATTTATACAAAACGTATAAATGGGAAGAAGTATCCAGGATTTTGACAGTAAAATCGACAAAAGTGAAGAGCATTGTAAAGCAAGCTGTTTTAGTGATGTCACGCGACTTCGATAACTTTTCCAATTACACCATAAAAGTGAACACGGGCATGAGTCAAACTGTGGAAAATACAGTTTCAACGAGTTGGACTAAGAATCATGAAATCGTGGTTTCTCAAGAAGTAGAATATGGTTTGAACGTCATATTCGCCAAAGCTACTGGCACAACTGGCTTTTCGTACAGTTCGAGTTGGGGAAAGAGTGAAGAAAAGTCTGAAACTATTACAATTGGGACCAGTTCTGGTATAGAAACTGAATTACAACCAGGACAATCAGCAACTGCAGTTCTGTCAGCGAATAGAGGGTACTTGGAAATTGAAGTAGAGTATGAAGCAACGCTAAGAGGCCACGTGGCTGTTAATTACCGAAAAAAATTTAAAGGACACCATTTTGAGTTTCCGAGTATTGAAAATGTTATTCAGAGTGGCGGCTTGACAAACGAGAAGACTGCAGTGGAGGTTATTAAAATAGGATACTATACAGACGCGTCTCTAAAGGTGTATGACAAAAAGTCTGGATTACCGCTATAATATGACATAATTATATACCAAAGAAAGTAGAATTATAACTTTCCCATTTTAAAAAGTGTTCGTAAAAATTACATTTGTGTATTGGTCGCGATTTCATAACAAGTGCGTGTATACTAGCGTAATTTAACTACTTACATTAAACCAATAACCGAACAATATATATTTTTTTATTAATTCACCCTCTGCTAGTGGTGGTACGTGGTGGGAGGCGAGAAAGAGAGAAAATATAGTTATAATTAAGGAGGGAAAGAGACAAAATATGGAACGAAAGCAAAGGCATATCTCATACTGGTTATTAGGCTTCGAATAAGGTAAGTATGTTTAATATACGTTTTATTGTTAGGTAAAACGTGATTATTAATCTGTACGTCGAGTATAATCTTCGGAATTGCTCATAAAATTTTAATGAAACGTTCAATTAAAGTTAAATATGTAGGGAAGGTTACATTTAGAATATTTCTATTAAATTTGAAAATGTTTTCGATTATAATTGAGACATTTTTCGAATAGCCATAGAAGCTTTTAGATTCTAGGCTGTATCTTTAAGCTTGTCATGGTCACTATTACGTAGATTGTTACAAACATAATTACTCTATTGTCACTATTTACTATGAAAGTAAATTCCGACCGTATCCGTTTGTTTCAACTAATATTGAACTCGAAACTATTCACACCGTTTTCACCAGCAGATGGAGTGGTTCATGAGGAAATGTAGTTCAATAATACTTTGTATATATTAACTGAAATATGACCATGACTGTTGATGGAAAAAATGCCAATAGAGGGCTATTTTAACAATGAAAAACTATAAGTTAAGTCAAGATGGTCTACCCGTGTGATCCAGTCAAGGCGGGTTGCAAGTATTAAAGTAACACTTCTAAATTACAGTTATATTCTTATATTCTCTTAAATTTTAATTGAATGACAGCTTGCGTTGTCTTGCAAGAAATGTATCTACCTACTTACGTACTTGTTTTGTACGAGGTAACCTCACGGTTACGTTACGTAAAGGCGAATCGATTGAGCTATTAAAATAATGGACTTGACAGCTGTGATCTCTGAGCCTCACGATGCTTGACGTCCTTAAATGGCTAATGACGGACAGAGACACTATAAATAACTAATGGTTAACTAACATTCAGTTAGTTAATCAAGTGTTAATCAATGTTTAAAATTATGCAACTGAATTGTAAAGACGTCACAGTAAAGATTCACATATTATAATGATATGTTTTTGTTTGTATGTAGTAAGAAATTATTAC
>DWPA01006307.1:0-11099 GCA_018251375.1 Calpodes ethlius
ATTGTATTCTAATGATATTGTAGAAGGTTTTTAATTCAATGAAAACACGGTCAAAACGACATTTTCTGAAAATAAAATCTAGCTAGATCGATTTATTGCGCCCGGAACCCCCTAAATACAAATTTTCAAAAAAATCGTTGGAGCCGTTTCCGAGATCGTTGATACATATATATATATATACAAGAATTGCTCGTTTAAAGATATTAGATTCTTATGATAATTGTACCTTATTAGATTGTGAAATCTGAGTTATGTACTGAAGTCCGTGGCAGTATATAATAATTCTATGTTTGATAATTGCCATATTGACAATCTGTAGTGGTAATTATTCGAAAGCTTCCATAGAACTAATGTTAAACTGTATAAGTATACAATGCCAATATTCGTAAAATAATAAATACATTATTCATTTTTGTCTGAATATATTTAAATGTGACTTAAACATTAAAGCTGTCCAGCGTTTTATAAACAAGTGGTAGGTGCGCGCACGAGTGCGACAATTTTTTTTTGTTTCGAGATATGCTTATAATGCAAATCACATAATTTTTCGCTTTTCTTATTTTGTCTGTTGCGTACAGCCAGTCTAAGGACCAACACAAAACATGTTGTACCCAGTGCGCGTACAGCCTTCTCGTAATTGACATTGACATTTATGACAGTTGTTGATTGTGACATTAGGCGTTGATGTGACGTGACACAAACTGACAATATATATTTTTCTGTGAGTGAATACTGTTCGTGAACATTCGTGTGAAAAGATTTTTATGAATAGTTCATTGTAATTCATTTAAACCTAGTTATATTCCTTGCTACTCTATAAGGTAAATAAAATAATATCGAAAAGCCGATTATATACATTAAGTTTATAAATTTTCATGTACTTAAAACCCGGTCAGCCTGTGTCCTGCTGTGGCCGGTGGTGGTATTAATAGCTAAGATTTCCACGTGTTTGACAATATCTTGGGCTGAAGTAAATATTTTATCACAGCTGTTAACCGGTTATCATTAAATAAGGGTTGTTTACGTATAATTACTTTTTTAAAACCGTTCCAGCATCAGTTACATGTATATAACCCTATCTTAGAAATCGAATCTTAGAGTTACAATTGAAAACTCTTGTTCTGTACTACCGAACATATTAATAATTCATTAAAGAGATATATAAACATATTTGTTTCAGTATTTTTGAGAAAATTGTAGATACATAAATGTGCTACATTTAATATCTGCTTCAATATTTTTTATGTATTACTCTGTGATGTTTATGTTGAATTTTAATATTTCAGGATGGCTCCAAAAAAAGTTGAAGAACCAGAAAAGAAACCACTCATTGGTAGAGTAGGCACTAATTTAAAGGTGGGCATTGTTGGAGTCCCTAATGTGGGCAAGTCTACATTTTTCAATGTATTGACTAAGAGCCAGGCAGCTGCTGAGAATTTCCCGTTTTGCACCATTGATCCTAATGAAAATAAGTATCCTAGTTTATTACTATTATTGCATGCTGACAAAATGACTATGCACCTTTTGACATATATGTTTGACTTTCAACAAACAATGGATGAGGTACAAGCAGGTTCCGAGTGAACTATTTTGAATTTTCATACACTTTCTGTTGTTACTGCTGTCATGTTTGACAGTAATTATATGGCAAAATAATACACCTCATAGTCAATGTGTGAATCCAGTTACTATAGATTAAGTATTATAGTTATCTTCATAAATGTTGACACTTGAAGGTCAATTAGTCTATTGAAAATAATATCAATAATTATTTACATACATCAGTATGTATATGCTGTAAGACTATAATATTATATTATATATATAATATTAGATGTATTCAAAATTATCAAATTCAATAAAGTCTTATATAAAGAAAAAATGCTTCAGTAAAATTTTTACTTCCATATCTAATTTCACTTACGGCAGTAATTTTGGTCCATCATTGATACATTACACAAAAATAAAATTAAAAGTAACATCGAAAATTGTTTCCTATTGATATTGTAAGTAATAAAAATAAACTATTTTTAATCAATATGAAATAACTTAGTAAAAGGAATAATTTCTGTCTTATATTAAAAGTAAATAACAGATCTTAAATTATTCACTTCACATGGAACCATATTGATCGTAACAATATTTTGTCAAGGCGACACAAGGCTCCATTAATATGACAAAAAAACATAGGTCTCTCCTCTCAGCCTCTCTCACATTCCACACTTGTGGGTGGTATTTGAATTGGAAAGTTATGTTATGTAAAGTACTAAAGTACAGTGTATACCCTTCCTAATCTGTGCGTCATTTATTTACAAATGGATACTCATTTGCATGTTTAAATGGTACAAACACTCATGTACTCAGACAATACTTATGAGATGCCACAGTGAAATAAAGGGAAAATGTTGATTTTAGATAGATGAAAATATTAAAAAATTTTGCAAGAACATTGAAAATTTTAAAAATAAACTTAATCATTGACTTGCAACTTCTATGAGATAGTAGCAATTTGGAAATAAACACGCGGAAAATAAGTTTGTTTTTCCACAATTCTGATTGTAGATAGCAAAGAAATATGTACGTAAGCCCGTAAACAGACCTTGTCTTTAAAAAGGTTTAAATATTTTTTATTGAGGTATATTAGCTATAATAACCTTAATTGTCTATTAATAATAAAAAATAAAAGTTAATATGTCATAATAAAATGTCATGCCATATATATCAGTATTTTTTGTAATAATACTGAAATCATGTTGTCATATGAGAAATATGAGAAAAATATTAATACAGATGATAAATATAACATCAAAAATACAAAAATCAGCAATAGTGTGACATATAATGGAAATTTAGATTTGCTTCAAAGAAAAAAATGTGTCAGTGATTCTTCTGTTCCACCGTTAGCAGCTGCGATACTTGGTATTAAAAACACAGCTGCACCATTGCCATCCAACTTGGATTTCATCAATCTTTGGACTGATGTAGATGCACAAGAAGCTTATTTAAATACTAAACCCACCTCTTACCTTATCTTGGGTAAACCAGGTCTCGGGTCTTATACATTAGGAGAAAGTCTCTCCAAAAAGATGAATTGTATTCACCTCTCAACTAGAAATGTTATACTCGATGAAATTGAAAATAATAGTTCAACAGGAAGGTGTTTAGATTTTAATATGAGACACAATAAGGTCTGTAAATTTGAACACATTTTAGCAATTATGCAAGTAAAGATACAATCATCGGTTATCCAGCATAGGGGATATGTAATATCGGGACTTCCTCTTGTAACTTCAAGTAAGACAGATAAATATTTATTCAATTGCTTGTATGCAGAAGAATCTTTATCAATTGTAGATGATTTAATGTACGATTTAATATGGAATCTTAAAAGAAAAAAACCTAAAATTAAAGTTGAAAAATTACCCTCGCGTTCATCAGCAAGTAGTGAAGATGAGAAAGCGGAAGAAGAAGAGGTTGCAGAGGAGCAGCAACCTGAAGCCGAACCTGAAGAAGCAGAAGAGCAGCCAGTTGAGATGCCAAAATATTTACTAGATGTCTGCTCTGATATTGTTGCTGACTGCAATGTGTATCTCACTTCAAAGCAAACTGCCCTTTTGCAACAAATTCAAGAAGTATTTAATTTTAATCCTGATATTATAATACATATATCGAGTCCAGATAATGACACTCTGACCAAAAAAAGTAGAAAATACTTTAATTACTTAAATAATACAAACATATTTAATTATTTTCCTACAAGTACTGACTTAGAATTCAGATGGCCCAATAAATATACTATGATTGATTATAGCAAGCCTTATGATACTCATATTTTTAACCCAAAATATAATTGCAAACAACCGATCAATTTTACAAATAATTCACTAAGTCAAATATGTAATTATAAAATTAATATCAGTCCATATCTAGAAGAAAAACTAAAAGATTTTGATACTAAATACATTTTAAAAGTAGATGGACGAACTTCTGTGCATCAAATGTTGTATTATATCATGGGAAAGTTACTCTTGATTCCTGTTAAACCTGTATTAATACCTAAACCATTATATCTTGAAGAACCTCCCGAAGACCTTGAAGAATTTTGGAATATGGTAAAGCAATTGAATTCTATCAAAAGTGGAGTATTAAATTTTAACCGATATGCGCCTGTATGGTATGCAAGATGCCCTGTTGAACTAGAGAAGAGACGATCTATACAAGGAAAACCTAAATTCGCTGTATCATTATTTAAACATGTTTTCCTTTTGTCATCTCTAGATGCAATGGTATCATTTTGTAAGAATCCCCGACCTTATTTAAAAGTCGAGTACTTAGAACCAACATGTAGAATGATCATTATAGGTACAAAATCATCTGGCAAAACAATGACAGCCAAGTGTTTATCATGGTTATTTGACACACCAATAATATGCTATAAAACATTTTTGAAAAATGAAAAAGAGAAGAAATATAATACTTACGCGAAGAACATATTATCAGAAATTATAGCCACCATCGAGGATGCCAGATTCATAAAGTGGCAAAATACAGAAATAGAAAGAAAGTCAAACTTAAGTACATGGTTCAACTCTGTTCTAAGCACTTTAAAAAAGTATGTAATATTATTCACTAAATATTTGAAGTTTATTAACGAAGAAGAAGAAGAAATAAACGAGGAAATAACCATGCCCGAATCCGAGATAAACCAAATGGAGTTTTTGAAAAAGAAAATATCATTCCTACCTATATTAGATGATCTAGATTTGTGTAGAGAAACTCTTTTAGATACTAATTTGTTGGAGTATGCTCCTTCTGAGCTTATTACAGAGACTATTAAGCCCGTATTACCCGTTCTCGGTGACAAAGATGTCATGGATGCTATATCCGCATACATTATAGCTAATGACTTACAAAAAGATATTGAACCGACTACAGAAGAACTTATGAATGAAATGTCACAAAATTTGTTGAGCAATGACCAGGAATCTATAAATCTTACAAAAAAGTATGGAAAGTTTATAATAGATGGCTTTCCATCAGATCCAGAATTCTGGGGATATCTCGATGAATTTAAACTATTACCTGACTACACTATAGTTATAATTGAAAACAGGGAAATGGACATTGAACTATTAAAAACATATTTTATTATTGATAAATCACAGAAAAATTATAAAGAAAGATATCTTTTGTCATCAGATCCTCTCATTAAACTAAAGCAGCTACAGGTAAATTCTATGAACAATAAGTTTGAGGATATTCAGAAATTAACAAATGAACTATTAAACAACGTTTGTAATATGATTTTTGGTGATCCCGATACTGGAAAAGAAAGTACGGAGATGCTTACATCTTTTACTGAAGCAATTGATAAATTTCGTGAAGAATGGGATTCTGTGAGATTGAAGCTTGAAGAAAATTTTAAAGCAATAGTTTTAGTAGAAATAGAGAATAAAAGCGACGTTGAAATTTTAGATGAAGTATTATTAAAAGTTAGACAAAGTTATTATTTGTCATGCATACCGCTAGAGGATAATGAGTTAGAAGATAAAGATGACGAAAATAATGGCATTCAAGATATGGTAACCTATAATGATCCTTATTATTTAGGTGAAACAAACCTTTATTGTCCTATTGCTTATTATGGCTATGGCGTATTATGGGAAGCTAAGCCAGAATTTTGCACGCAATTTAATAACAAATCATACTATTTCTGTAAAGAAGAATGTATAGAAGTATTTCAAAAAGACGTAACAAAATATCAAACTTTAAATGAACCTTTTAAATCTTTGCCTCCTTTAAGGATTTGCGTAGTAGGAAGTATTGGTTGTGGAAAAACTACTCTATCTAAGCAGTTAGCGAAAGAATTAGGGCTGACACACGTTGATTTTGAAGAATTTGTAAACTCTTACTTGATTCCTAAACATTTTAAAAAAGTTGGTCGGCAATATGAAAATAGTTTTAAAGACACACCTATAGATGATGAAGCTGTTATAGAATTTCAAGCAGATGAGGAAAATGAAAAAATATCTGACATTATTTTTAATGAAAACGAAATCCGACGCATGGTTTATAATTACTTTGAAAAAGGAACTCCATTAATATCTTCGTTAGTACAGAAACTTCTTAAATTATTATGGTCTACGGAGCCATTTTCAAGAAATGGATTTGTACTAGACGGTTTTCCGAAATTACCGAGTGACGTAGAAGACATGACAGCAAGTTTTAGTATTCCTGATATCGTTATTGATTTACAAGGAAGCTCGGAGAAAACGCTGGAAAGATTATCCTCGAAAATGTTAAAAAAATGGAAAATACAATTAAATGAGGCAAAAATTGAAGTCAGGATTAAATTTGAAAAACAGCGAAAGGAATGGTTTGACACAATCACAAAAGAAATAGTCATCAAACTTATAATAGATGAAATTATAAATAACGCATATCCAAATATAAGTAACACTGATATAAGTCCTGAACTGAATCAAAGTGTCCAAAGTACTATAATTGATGCAAATCCATCTGGCTCTGCTAATGTTGATGTGAATTTGTTCAATTATTATAATGAAATAATTCAAGTCAATCCTGAACCAGTTGATGAATCACAATGGGAAAAAGCTGAAGATGTTTTGGAAAGAATAAATACTAGACTGGAAGGTATTTTTGAAATAGATGATGAGAATATTCAAACCTTGAAAGATATTTTAAGCGAAAATAAAATAAAAAATGTATCTGTGGACGGGACTAAATCCGTTATGAAAGTTTTTCGGAATATATTGCCTAAACTGTCTTTACTAAGAAACAGAAATGAATCATTTTTTGAACAAACTTTTATTATTACGTGCGATATTGCAGAGACATTATTGATGGAGGGATTTTATTTATTAAGTAAATTTAATCGTATGTGTCCCGTATACATCTTTGAAAATTCACACGTTATATCAAATCCCTACGGCATGTGTAAACGTATGAATAAAACTTTTCCTGTGATTCATCGTTCTTATATATACTTTTTGTGTTCTACTAATAATTTAGTGAAATTCAGGAGGAATCCCTTGAAGTATATTCAGAGTAATGCTATTGATTTATATTGGGAATATCCATTAAGAATTGGAATAATCGGGCCGCCAAAATCCGGAAAAAGTGAATTGGCGTCTAGATTAGCTAAATGCTATGGATTATTGTGCATGTCAAGAGGACAGGCAATAAGACATGTTTTAGAAAAAATGGATTGGACCGAGGTAGCTGTTAAAATGAATACAAAACTTCAATTGGGTGAATGTATTGACACTGAACTAATTATGAATGCAGTTCGCACGGTCTCAATTGATCATCGCGTTGTTACAAATGGTTTTGTAATGGATGGCTTTCCTGATTCACCAGCTGAGGCTACCGAACTTGTGAAATTAGGACTATATCCGCTTGTTATTATTGAAATCGATAGCAGTGCGAATACAATCGTAAGGAATTCACAAAATGAAATATATTATCCTTTACTCAAATATAAACCACCGTATTCACAACCTTTTATAGAGTATCGAAACAGTAAATGGCAAGAAAGGTACATGGATATTAAAACTTGGATAATCGATGATATTCAGAACGTCCATACAGTTTGTGGAAACTCATCAAAGTGGCAGTGTCATCACGATGCTATTAATTTGATTGAAGATATAATTCGTAAAGTAAACTATTATCTAAGTAATGTAAATACAAAAATCGTTCCAGCTGCTGTTATGTGTGTTTCGAACGAAATATTTGAGCAAAGAATGTCGTCGTTTAAAAATTTATGTCCAATATGTCTTCGTAAAAATGTCTTACGTCATAGTGGTTTTCCTGTCGATAAGCAAGGTCTGGTACAATTTAGAAATGTTTTTTATTGGTTTTGTCCCGATCATATGGATCTAGGGTTAAAGTACCCAGAACAGTATTTAAAAGGAAAGGTAAATTTACCAGAAATCCCAGCTCCTGTGAAAACTATTAGCTCAGCGATCCTGTACGAAGATGGAGTTTGCATCGTTACGTACGCTGATAATCTGCCATCCCAGAAAATTTGTAAAGGCAATCCGAATTTCGCTGCCAGCTACCGTGGATATCAATATTTATTTTGCAGTTTTAAGTGTCTGCAAAAGTTTCTCGCAACACCTCACATATATTATGATGTAACTGTTTTCAAAGAAACATCAATATTTCCTAAATTGTCATTAAAGAAATTACCAAATTTAGGTTATTTGGAACAAACTCTTGGAAATTTATTGACAAGGGCCTGCTGTTCTGTGAATGCATTGAGACCGAAGTATCCCGGTCTAGATATTCACGTTTCCGGGTTGTTGTATGTAGCTCTGTACCTGAAACTTCATAACCCGTCAATTGAAGAGCCAGTTTTACAGATGTATGAAAAAGTTTATAGAAAATATGAAGCGCGATGCAAGCTTATACATGATATAAGGTTTCGCTTACGATCTATGGATAATCCATTCGTCAAGTATCCAAAGCAATGCAGTCCTCGGAAGGGTGACACAGGGACCGTCTCAAAGCCTCCCAGTATTGTATCAATGTCAAGAACCGAATCTAGTTGCTCCACATACAATAAGATGGATAATTATTTCCTTTAGTTTGGTTTTATGAAATTTGTTTCAGTTCGTAATGTCAATATTGATTTTATTTGATTTAGTCATTAAATATTCTCCATTAATTGGTGATTTTTCTTATTTTGATAACATTAGTAATTGATTTAATCAGTTTCACCAAGTACTTGACAGGTAATTTATGAAGATCGCCAAATTAAAATAAAATACGTACTTTATTATTTAGCTAAGTATACAGACGTCTAATGGTGGAATATGTTTATTTCAGCAAGTAGGGTACCGGTCCCTGATGAGCGATATGACTATCTGTGTCAGTACCACAAACCTGCAAGGTAAGTAAAGCTCTATGTTGGAGATTTTAACACAGAAAAACTAGGAGAGAAAATTTAAATTTTAACTTAGCTAGTAATAGAAAATATCCGCATTATGGTTTCGTTGTGGTAGTCTTTGCCAACGCCTGTTGGATCACTCGGTACATAAGACTGTTAGGTCACTGCCATATCTGGATCATGCGTTTTTGCCGTAGAAGTTTTGCGGTAGAAGTTCAACCGACGATAGATGATACACGTAAAGATGCCGTTTGAACAGTTTTTGCGTTTTCATACGCTTTTTGTTGTCACTGTGATCAGGTTCGACTTGATCCCCGCGTATCGCGTTAATTAGCGCACTAAATATACTAGGTATGCAGATCTGGCCTACAATGGCTTTAGAAATATGTATTGTTTTTTCTGCAAATTTATGAAAACATAAATTACAAAGTTTATTATATCTGCAGGCAATAGTACACATCTGTGAGTAATAAATAAATAATTTCTACAATTTGTACACTAATTATAATTTGAAATTGGGAGATCAAACTATATCACTTCACCTCTAGAACGTGGGTGGTGGTGTTTACACAATATATTTCGAAGACGTTAAATTAACCGCATATTTTGGCAAAATTTTTAAAAATCAATATTTTATTGACCTCTTCTCCTTGACCAAGTCACATTTAAATTACATCTAAATTTTATAACTTATTATTCTTAGAATCTTAATATTTAATTGTTATTATTTTTTTGTAGCAAGGTACCTGCATTTCTGAACGTGGTGGACATTGCTGGACTGGTGCGCGGTGCAGCGGAGGGCCAGGGACTCGGCAATGCTTTCTTGTCCCATATAAAAGCATGCGACGCCATTTTCAATCTTTGCAGTTAGTATCTTCTTCAGACTAATTTAATTTTATAAGTATACATTCTACAAGTATTCTTAGATAACTATTTATTCACAAAAATAGTTATGATGTTTTATTATAATATTTTTATATTTCTACAAACACATAGTTTATTTTACCATTAAATATATAAATAGAGAATTTTCTGCACGACTTATCGTTATTATTGTGTCGTTTGTTTCATTATATTTTAACGGAATAGTTCCGAATTGGTTAAGATGTAGATAACCCTGATCTAACGTAACCTAATGTTGAACCTAACCTAATTTGAATATTCTAGGAGCGTTTGATGATGAGGACGTAATCCACGTCGACGGGGAAGTCAACCCAGTGCGGGATCTGGAGACCATCGGGGAGGAACTTCGGCTCAAGGATGAGGAGCAACTGATGCAGAGCATCGAGAAACTCGATCGCAGTGTGAACCGTGGCGGGGAGAAGAAACTTAAGCCGGAATACGTAAGATTTTTTTATGACCTTACAGTCCACCTGGTTGTAAGTATCAGTTATATTTGACGCTTACTTCCACTTAGTATTTAATAAGCGTCTCCTTAGGCCGAGGTAACAATTATAATAATAGTAAAAAACAATAATATTCTTGTTTCAGGATGCCTTAATGAAGATAAAAACTATTTTGGTTGACGAGAAGAAACATATTAGGTTTGGCGATTGGAGTGCTGCAGAGGTGAGGCGCATACGATAAAAATAAATTATTAACTAAATTATAAGTGGAAATTATAACCACGTATATCTTTTTTTATTTTCCAGATAGAAGTGTTGAACAAATATCTATTCCTCACATCGAAACCGGCTTTGTACCTTGTGAATTTGTCTGAAAAAGATTATATTCGAAGGAAGAATAAATGGTATGTCTATTTATTTTTATACTATTGTATAAGGTATAAGGTTTTGTACAGTATTCGTGTATGTGGTATGATTTACACTCTGACTATTAAGAAGGCAGAGCGCACGTCCGTCCGTGCCGGTGTCTGTGACAAGACTGCCCGCTCGTTATACAACTACCCCCAATATGCAATACATTATTGCGCGACCAATAATAACCAATAAATATATGTTTGTGTAAAAATGTTGATGTGCGATAACAATTTGTTTTCGGTAATTGTAAATAATGTCTGTCAACAGGTTGCCAAAACTTAAGGAGTGGATTGACAAAAATGATCCCGGCGCTCCGCTCGTACCGTTCTCGGGCGTGTACGAAAGCAAACTGCTCGATATGGAACCTCCTGAGAGAGAAGCATTTATAAAAGAAAATGTACCCAGGTATTAAATACTTCAACTTA
>DWPA01006308.1:0-11098 GCA_018251375.1 Calpodes ethlius
ACTTGTCCTACTAAAGCATATCACCATGTTTCTTCAGGTTCTTATCAGTTTCATTAAGTCAACATATATCGCCATAAGTATATAAAACGAGAAATTCTTCTTTTTGTAAATATTTATTGAAAAATTCCAAACATATTTCCCTTTGATTCTAAGGCTTTTTTTTCACTTTTACTGACTTTCGTATTGATCAACGACTATTAGAAAAAATACAAAACGAACGTATAAAAATACAAACAAGAATATTACTATCTGATCAACAAAACACTTGCGTTATCGTTCTAGCGACCTATGATTTCGTCGCACGTATTTTGTACCAGTACGTACCTACGGATGTCAAACCGTGCGATGCTGACTCACAGCGCTGTGACTGTGACACAATTACATCATCGCCGGCTGTCGTGTCTCGCGATCCGGCGTTTGTTTTCGCAAATTGTTCCCGTGTCGAATCTGCGGACTCGACGGTTGCGGTGTGTTTACGGGCGGCTGTCCGTCCCCGCTACTTTTTACGGAGACTGGGTACAGTGTTGCTGCTAGGTATTGGATTCAGCGTAATCTTGACCTTATTTTTTATTCGTTTACGTGACTATTAGTGTGTAACAAATAATAAACGTTTCGTATGATAAACACGTTTACTTTAAATTACTTACAATAATAAAAATAATTGGGAGGCCTTTTTTATTGATCGGAGAAGTTACTTAATCGATAGTAGTCTAATTCACTGGATCAACAAATACTACGTCACTACCGTGATATGGTCCTTTAAAACGATCTTGATACTTAGAAATGTGTAAACGGCCTCTCCGGACCATACGTAGTCTAAGGATACGTAGTTGTAAGTAAAAATGCCTTAGCCAGATAGCGAATATGACAGGACCTTTACCTGGGCAGGACAATAATCTCAAACGATTCTGCTATTATACAAATTGATTCCAGCAGATTTGGCTCTTGAGACCAGCGATTCCTTTCACGCATAATATCTAACTCCACGCAGATGGTCCTAAGGTTCAATAAAGGTTTTTGATTTCCGTAGAGAAAAGTGGGTTGCTGAAATAATTTAAACATTAAATCTTTGCGAATACGGTATTATCGTTCTTGAGCATAAAAATGGCTCTATGAATTCTAAATTGAATATTATGATGAGCTCACTCCCGAACGCAGTGTTATAAAATTGCCGGATTTTTTTCGTGGTGATACCTATATATTTGTAGATGAATGTGAAGTGGGTTAATGCTTCGCGTGTGAAGACCCTCAGTAGCTGGCGGTGTATAGTGTCCTCAGGGGCCTGAGAAAGTGCAATTCATTGCACTTTATCATTAAATGTTTTAAGTAATCAGGTCAGCACGTTTCGTGCATAAATTAGGACAATGTGAGCGACTGTACTTATTTCATTAGTTAGTGAAGTACTGTTAGGTATTCACTGTCGGTCTCGATGTCGGAGATGCAAAGATAATGTGAGTTCCTTGCTTGCTTTTTAGAAGGCAATGCATCGATGACACAGTTGGTGCTACTGATGTCATAGGCGAAAATGATCCTTTGTCATCGTCTGCTAATTTGTGGGACATCTCGGACAAAAAATGAAAATGTGCGAAAAAAAAATAAGTAGAGGAGTAAAGAGGTATAAAATGATGTTAAGCGAGTTCTTCATTTATTCTGCAGTTGGGAATTCACCAGTGATACATTCCACCCATTTAAATAAAAAAGCGTTTAAGTATCCAATAAACTGTAAAGCGAACGCTGTAGAATATTCATTTATAATTTTCTAGATACATGCACATTTTTCGTTGTTCTCAGAATTTCGTAATTCAGAGACTTCGCATTTTCCGTCCCTTACATATTTTGCTATCTCTTTGAATTTGACTCTTGGAATTCGTGGCATGTTACGATTCAACGTCTAAATATTACGTTTGCAGATATCTTTTTAATAAAGAGTCGTCTTAAAGTATACACTAGAAGGCGTGAAAGGAGAAGCTATCATTTTATTCCCTAGTAATCAGAGACATCCTATGTTTTACGGAAAACTAGAAAATGAAGTAATCCTATTAGTGGATTTTTTTCTCTCTAATAGCTTCTACCGCGCACATGTCCATTGTATTCTGTCTTATGTTCGCTATTTTTCCCTGATATATTTATAATGGCCAATAATTTAAAAAATACACCAGATTGGCAAAACTCAAAACATAGTTACGTTAAGTAAATGCCCCTGTAATGACCAGTATGTATTTCATGTTTCGATCGGTCCGTCTGGACAGCGGTTTGATGTGGGTATTGTGGAATATGAAACCATTTGAGATCAATCACGGCCCTATCAATTTGGTATTTGATACTACATCATCGAACGGCCAGTCGTTACTGTCTGAATAACGATGTGGTCAATCTACTGTATGAAGGACGACCATAATATAGTTTCGTTTCACCAACGTTGTGGACGTTATGTGGAACACAACAGTTGTAGTATTTATTGTGAAATTAGTCACTTATTTTATTTGATAAAGAATCTTAAATGACTATGGAATTTCACTTTCGTGATGAATAATGGATGAGGTTATGGCGCCAAGTTCTTCCTGTAGGAGGTCGTTACGCTCTGTAGTTCGGTTGGTACTAGTGCAAGGTAGGGTTGTTTATCGTCTTGGCTTGCTACGACTCTATAATCAACCGTGAAGTGCAGTATCGGGGTGCTTTTTTACTTATTTGATAATTTTGGTAACGTCATTACATTTCTTGTTACTCAAAAAGAAATCGGGCACCTGACTTATTGAGGACTTCATTTTTTACAATTTTACGTTTTACTTTATTTATAACATACATCAACTTCTCAGTTGCCAAATTTCTCTGTCAATCTTGACAGCCTTATTTCTAATATTCCAAATACCTGAGATTGGGAAAAAGTAGCACTTACTCAGACATTTCCCTCATAAATGGTAATTCTAGTAAAGTTCATGAATAACGTTCAAATCTTGCGTTTTACTTTTATATTCGTATATTTAATATACAGGTAGAGAATTATAATCCAGAAGTTTTGCAGATAGTCCAACTATTGTTTGACTATGAACTATCTGAAAAACTTCTACAACAATAGTTTGACTATCAATGGATAGAACGAGGCGCAGTGCTGAAACCCTTTCGCCCTGCGCCTCGTGCAACCGTACAAACATCAGCATCATGCGTTAGAAACAAAAATATGTCTTTAACCTTATAAGACATTGAACTAATGCTGCAAATTGTATCGATATTATTGTTTGTTGATATTGATTTGACCCTAGTAGCGAAATAAAGCCTCTATCAGAGCGTGTATCTCGTGACCCAGCCGTAAGAAACATAATCAACTAAATTAAATTTGCTCGCAAAATCAGTTAACGTTCACAATTAGATTAAAAGGTTCGATTAAATGATTCTCTAGGAGACAATTTAGTGAATTGAGATAGTATACCTAAACATTAATTCTGAATATTGAGACCCGTGTTACCAAACTTTACTTCGAGTGTCGAGCCAAAGTTGTTGAGAGGTGGTTGAATTTCCTTTAAATATATATAAGATTGTTTGAATACTAGGCTAGAAGTTTATTATTAAATTTGTTGGGTTTAGTTATTCGATTATATTAATCTCTGATGGACGACTGATCCCGTATTCGTTTCTCCCGGGACGACTTAGGATAGATCTTGGTAGTTTATGATATTTTAATTTGTGTGTAAATTTCGCATTTACGTCATAGAGAATGTTGGTGTAGAACTATAAGGCTGTTTTCTCATCAGAGGTGAGCGAGGGAGCCGAGTTTACAATTGAGCTGAGTTTATAATGCGTGTGTCAAATCCGTCATTAGGATTGCTTGATTTTCAATTGTCTTTCATTGCCATTCTATCCTATTGTTTGATCTGACACACGTCCTTAGCTTACATACGACGTGATTCTCTGATAAAAATCGACCTTAAACGTGTGAGTATTAAAGTTTATTTTAATTTGTTGCGTATTTTGTCTCATTAGTGTTTACTATCGCCATAATATAAAATGGAAATCTTACGAGCTATTCCTTTTATTACGAATCTATGGAAATCTTACGAATTATTCTTTTTATTAAGAATTACGTGTTTTCCTTTTATTAGTTATCCTACGTTGTTTTCGTATGTTGTATTTGATTTGTCTCCTTCCCCTAGGCTATGTTGACTTCATATAATATTACAGTATTGAATTTATCTCATAATTTTATTAGAACATAGATTTTATCAAAAATTTCATCTAATTTCTTTATCAAAATGCTTCTACAGCTAAATTAGGGATTATCAATGCTTATCAAAGCTCTAATGGGAAATTATAAAGGTGATTGAGAAGTTCTGTAAGGAGTTAGTAAATGATAGAGTAGACTAGTAATAATAATTTACAGAAATTGAACTAATGCTTTTAATTCCCAGAACTAGAAACTTACCCTTAAATAGATGGAATTAATCTTAATAAACATTCAAATATAAGGAGAATTCCCAACGGACTGTCAGACATCACCGCTCAGCCCCAACCCTTCGACCTAGAAACTAGAAAGCTGAAATTTTGCACATAAGTGTCCTTATGTAATGTAGACAAGTGTCAAGACCGTACTTTAGGAAATTCCCGTGCGACTGGGAGTAAACAAGGTGTATGTTCCTTTAAAAGTAGCTTTATGTTCGTGGCTGTTTTTTATGTCCTTGTAATGCCTGCGTGGAGTGCGCCTTAACTAACGCAATAAATTTAACGTGTTAATGAGTGCGCTACTGTTGGTCACATCCTGCGTGGTGTTATTAGCGTGTTAATTAACACCAGAGATCGCAGAAATTGCAATCTTTCACATTAAGCCAGTCATTGTGACGTAGTGTACTGTTACTTATGATTATAATTATTTTCAAAATACTTCAAATTACATTAAGTTATAGTTGCAATTATAATAAGTTATAATTGCATGCCGTGCTAATAGGTACGATTTACGATCGATATAATTATTCTCGAAGTGAAACATGGCTCAATATACGCGATAATCGAAAATCTAAGGATATGTCGTCAATATTTTAATATCAAGCAAGAGTTTCATCTTAAATATATAGTAGATAGCTATAGACCTCACAGTGCATCTTAACGACTAACAACACCCTGTATATATTATGTAACGTATTCTTTTCCCGCCTATTGATCGTGTTCAGATTAAGATTATTTTTTATTGTTGGTTCTCGCCATTTAATTTTTTATTAACTAACAGAGAGAGAGAGAAAGAGTATATCAGGTATTGAATCGATAGTAATATCTAATATCTTTATAGGATAAAAATAGTTTATGTGCTGATAAAGTTCTTTAAAATCGAGTACGAAATGTTTTTAACGTGTTTCAGTCGCATCTTGGAAAACCAGAAATAATTAAGCAATGCCTTTAACGTCACACATGTTAACCTCTTACCACCGCGATATGCTTATTAGCTATTTATATTAAAACACGAATCATAAAAAACAAACTATATTGTGTTTAATATGCACGAGGACCTAATCTTTTGGGTTCTTGGAGTATTACAATAAAACGGAATAAAAATAAACTTCGTAAATAGCTACCGAAATAAGTTAGTTCCAAAGGATATTAGGAGACGACGAACGTTTGTGTTCTTAATTAAGATTCGTAACTACTTTTAATTAAATGTTTAATCTCCGCTCGTCTATTTCATTGGAACGCTGGCTTATCGTTTTCATTCAAGTGTTCGATAAGATACAGTTGAATCACAGCCTAACTTTTATCGCCGGTCAACTCGCGGGCGGTGGGGGGGCCAGACGTTCTCCCGAATTGTTATAAGCGTTCGGCGAAACTAGGTTGCCTCTCGTATTAATTGACTATCTGTTCCTGCTGATGTGTACATAAATTCCTTATTAGTACAAAAACGTGTGTGTACTTATGTGCGCACTTAAGTACTTATTCTTCTTTGCCGTAACAAGATGAAAATCTTCATAAAAATGTTATCCTTCGCGTTATCCTATGTTTGTAGAAAACGTGATGTTAATAGGTAATAGAAAAAAAGGTACTTAATAAATGAAAGGAAATTTTTATTATATCTGTGTATTAGTATTATTATCTAGTAAAATTTATAGTATTTATATATCATAATATTTGATTCCCTAAGGTCTATTTCCCCTAAGTCATAATCTATTTTTGACTACTAAAACCATGTAACGTTAACATGAAATAATGACGCTAAAGCCTGACCCTGTTAGCGAAGCGAGTTGCCCGAAGTTTAATTCTCGCGGCAGATATTTTTGTGACAGATATACGTTTCTTCTCGGGTCGTCGAGTATTTGTGTTATTCGTGCCACCCGCGAGACATGTAATCGAAGTGCTGTGTTATGAGTGAGCATTTAAAAAATACTATTTTGTATCGTATGACGGTATCCGATCGTATATCGATCGTGTAACTCTGAACGTACCGTCATGTATTCTCTGTGGCGGTTTTCGTTTCGAGATAGAACACATTGGACTACTGCAAGTTCCTACACTGTTGTTCAATATAACCGTTTATGAGTATAAATTGCGTGATGGCGTGGCAGGGAGACAGGCTATCGGAGGTGTGGCGTTGAATAATAATGTTTTATTAGGAGATGGCACCGGAGAAAGTCTCACGTCGCACAAACTCGATAGGAATAAATATTTTATTTATGTATTCGTTAAATATTAACATTTATCGCTCGGTTCATTGTCTTCGTGACTTGTGGGCGAATACAGGTTTTGTGTTATGAGGAGAGATCTGGTGTTCGTAAGCATATTAACTTAATTTTTAACCTCTATGCAACTATATGTAAGGTGTAAGACACTTGCAAAGTCATAAAGGTACTGAACTTTAAGAAATCTTTCCGATAAACGTGGGGAAATAAAACCCCTTCTATAAGAGTCCCCAAGGGTTGACCCTTTTATTTTTCCCTTTTTATATTTTAAGTGTTTAATGTTTTAGCGGACACAGTAATGCACATTCTGTGAACAATAGGTATTGACCGTATTAGAGCGATCCTGTATACTGATCCTTAATCCTGTGTATAGATTAGTGTTGTAGTACAATATTGTCAGTTTCGCTTGGACCTCGCCTAAGGATTATAATCACTATTAATATTAAATGATGACATTAATATTGACATGATCTGATCCTGCTAAAGGAATCGTTCTATATCGACTGGGGACTTGAAAATTCCTTTTGTTGCTTATCTTTATTGGTTGCAATGCATTGATTACCGCTGATATATATTGGTAACGGCGACCCCTTACCGCCAGCTAGTTTGACTGCTATTTATATAAAGAATTATTAAGATCCTATAGATATGTTCCTGTAATAGACGAACGCATAGCCGAATCTCTTGGAGCAAGTCTGGTGACTAAACATATGGTCCGCACGCAATAGGAACTTTGAAATAAAAGAAGGCAACATCGTTTGATATGCCACTGATTTTTTTTTATCTTAGATGGATCAGATGATGATTTTAAAAAACGCTAATACTTCCGCACACTGATGGGTACCGCAGCAGGATTCCCTGTGTCGCGGGTGGCATGAACAACACAAACGACACGTCACTAACACCCATGACCCGATAACAAATATTTATCTGTCACATAAATATCTGTCCTGGCCGGGAATCGAACCCGGGACCCCTCGCTTCACAGGCTGGGTCACTACCAACTAGGCTACGGGGCCGTCAAAATAAAATAAAAATATCTTTTTAGTTTTGGTTATATGATAATTCTATTTAGTGCAATATATCACTTTGTACATTTAAATCTAAAGTTTTGATTAGGGTTATTATTTTGATGAAAGTTTTAATTGGCTTTGTGAGATATCCCGAGGCGCTATTTTAATTAATTATCGTCGATAAAACCGTTGGCTCGCATTGAAATACGAGACAATGACATATCGGGCATACCTACGATACTCAAGGTGACTGTAAAAATCTGCATTGTATTTGTTTCAATGCAATGTTGGCAAGTCTTGAAATTTGACTTAGAACTACCTATTATCGTAAGGAATTAAAATCGTATGTCTATATTGCTTTATTCAGGTTAAAGTAAAAGGCAAATAATATTGTTTATAGGTGTGAAATGTCACTCACTTTAATATAATAATAGTCGACGATAATCCAAGCTCCAACGGAAGCTGGTGAAAATATGTCAAAAGTTTGAAAGTCTCAGTGAAATTTTTACCTCTTTGACTGTAAGTCTGAAATTTTTAATACAGCCATATTTCTTGAGGTATTTATAAAACGGAGTAAAGTGCCTTTAGCGTTAAGGATTATATTATTTTCAAACGATTTCTTTTGTTTTCATTTCCCCGGTTGATCCGTATCACAAAAAGTTGTGAAGCCTTTCTTGGGGCGCAAATCTCTGTGTTTGTAAAAACCATCTTGGAATAAATTTCATTTCATTTCTTAGCTCTGATTTCATTATAAAGTCTCAATTGTAACGCAATTTTATTAGATGAACGGTAATTAAATTTTCTCTTAATTGTGAGGACATTTCGTTATTTTATTATTAAGCGCTTAGAATTACACGGTTTCGATTGTAAGTGATAGTCGTGAAGTAAGTTCAAGAGGATTTTATACTGCAATTTAGCAATTGTACTGTTAATCATTATTTGATTCCTGTGCAACTTCACTATCTTATTATAGAAGCCTTAAGGACAAGTTTACTTTGTGTTTTATTTATATCGATTCTCAAATCAAAACATACATTTTAAAGAATCCCGTCTAAACATTTTTTCGGGTGTGCCAAAGCGTAGGTTTTCTAAAGCCAACCGAAGGCGATTAATACTATGTATTAAGATGTGCCTTTTGAATTTATCATAGGTTTATTCCCACGTGTTAAGATCACAAGAAATAAAACCGAGATAAAATGACGATTATGTCCAGCAAGATAGGTTTTTAATCTCACAGACAAAATTCACAGCAGTCAAAAATTATCGAAAATAAAATTAGTATAATATTGATTCATCATCGTCATCATTCCAACTCTTAAATTTCCCATTGTATTGGATATGTAGGTGAATTTTATGGTAATGAATAATGATATTCCATACAGATTTGATCCCTTATTTTATTCAAATATCAATAGAGTGTCGATATTTTTGCATTTTCCTAAATATCAGCCTGTTGCCCGTTCATTTTGAGCTCTGCAAAGATATTAGACTTCCTAGAGAAAATCATTGAGAAAAGTTATTAAATTTATTTCATAATCCTTTACAACTTTTTACTTCTTATTTCATCCTTTTTTAAATTCTGGGTTATGTTGTTTATTACAGTAGTTTAGAAGAATAAACCCTAAGTTTTAAGTATATCGAACGAAATAGGTTTTTATTTCAGCCCCTACTTTCAGAAGGTAAGGTGGTATTTCTAACTCAACTAAAAGGGGAGACTCCTTTCCCCACCTCCCTACTATCTAAATAACAATTTGACGCTTATGGGGATCCGGATCCTAGTAAATAGAATGATGTAAAAGGATCTCAAAGGCAATATTAAGAAGTCCGCCATTAATTCTGGTTAGTTTATTGCAGAGAAATGGCTGTTTGATGTCGATCCGACAGAAAGGAATGGCTTTGAAAACTTTTATTACTGTTTGTTCCACGGAACGTCTCGTCGGATTTGATTTGGTGATTTCATACAATGGTTTCGATGTAATGCTACACGCTATTTAAGTAGTGATAGCCTGGCGGTTTGAACTTTGTCTTTCGAACATGCAACAAAAATCTGCACATCTGAGAGTTGTCCATATTGTTCTCAGAGGTGTTTGAAGTCTCCACTAATCCGCTTTGGAGCAGCGTAATATAGTACGCTCTAGGTATCCTTGGTAATGACGAGAAACCGTTGCCTTGTTGGGTATTAATGGGTTAAAGGCAAATATAAATTACAAATTGCAAAGGTACTTTATAATAATAACAAGATGGATTCTGCTACGTGGGAATAAAACACCAGCAATAAAAAATTATAAAAATTCTATCATCGGTTGCTAGCAAACGCTTTGTTGTTAGAGACTTTCTTTAATTTGGCTGAAATTTACGTCGTAATGGATCTTCCCACCAAAATTTGATGCTTTTTTGGGGTGAAAAATATCCTATAAAACTCTTCATCCTTACAACTTTGTCCACACCAAAGATCATACCAAACCGTGCTGTGAAAGAAGGTCAAACAAACACACTTTCGTATTTAATATAGTATATAGATTAATATCATCATGAAGGTTTCATTCCCAAATTTGCAGCGAATAGAATCAGTGAGATAACTCAATTACATTACGTCAATTACTGATAATTGCGAATGAATATTAATTTCAACCAAGGGAAACTTGAAGCATGAAAAGAAAGAAAAAAATGACATGAAGCTATGTTGTATTTTGAGATGAAAGCGTAAAAGCCTGTTTGCATATGGATTGCTTTACGGCCGCGAATGCTCGTCGGAGCGACGCTGAAACTCACATAAAGCGAATACGATAATAGCCACAGTCTGAACGCTTACAGTATTCCAATATTTTACTTTGATCAGGCAGTGGTCTTTGATGTACTATACTGTTAGTATATTGCGCGTAAAGTATATAGCGACATCCCCACCGGAAACCGAGCCCCAACAATCCGTACGAATCGTTTTGTAAGGCAGCTATAAATTACCCTTACTACTACTTTGTAAGATAATATCTTTAAAATCAAAAAAAATATTACTCTTTTATCAATAAATATTATTACATCCATTACTAATTCACTCCTACACCATAAATTGACTGTTTGAGAATGACTCGAGGCGTTAATTTCAACTTTTGTAATTATTTAGGGTTATATAAACCTAATACATGTATTTAATGTTTTTATAGGTTAGTTGATATAAATTTTGTAAATTTATTTTAAAATGCAGTGATGTTCCACGATTCTATGATTAATTAATAATATGACGATAGTTAACTATATATTACGTGTGCAGCCTACCAATGCATAGACAACCACACAGGCAACAGATAAAATATAGTGAACAATTGGTACATTGTATCTGACTCAGCGTTCTTTTTATGTCCACAGTATATTAGAATTACAAGTTAATTATCACTTGCTTCGGTGAAGGAAAACATCGTGAGGAAACCTGCACTG